>CAJVPQ010003642.1:0-10726 GCA_910591825.1 Funneliformis caledonium
ATGAGGTTGGTCATCAAAAGTAATTCGTTCTTTAGTTCAAGCGTCTTGTTAATGTGAAAATTTATATTTATTTTTATTTAACAAAAGTTTTCTTTATTGCATTATGATTTTGCACTATTTCCAAAGAGGAATATGTAAGTAAAGAAGAAAGAATTGTATTACGTTTCTTTTTGTTTAACTTTTGTTAACAACTTTATTTAATTATTTATTTAGCTCACTACATGAACTAATAAATTATACATAATTAAACGTATTATTAAACTCATCATTAAACTTATTAATTATATGATTTATCACAATAGATCTAGTATAAAATGTCAGTGATAAATTAGCGTTATCACAAACTTCTTAAAAACCCTTTCTCTTCATACTCTTGCAAATCTTATATTCTTACAAACAAAATTCTGTTTAACAATGGCAACTTCTACTCGACGCAATTCCAAAAAAACTACGCCGTCTAGAAATGAATTGGTTAATGATCCTCTTGCTACGTTCATACCTGTTAAAAATCGTCAAACTCGAGAAAATAATAAAAAGTCGCAAAAGGTTAATATCGTATTTTGTGTTTATGTAATATTTTTTATTCACTATTGTTTTAATTATGTAAATTGATATGACAATGATACATAACAGTATTCTGGTCAACAAAATCATGAGAAACAAGTAATTTCTGTAGATATAGATATTTCACCGTTGCTTAATGAAGAAAGTAACAAAGAGAGTAGCGATAAAAGTGAACCGATTGTTAATACTTCGAAGGTTATTGCTAAGAAAAAAAGTAGTATTAGTAAAGTATTTGCTAGTACAATTTCTATCTCAAAGATAGTATTTTTATAATTAATAGTGATTTAGTTAATTATATAGTTTAACATTAATGTCAATAATAAATATTTAGAATGATGATTCTATCGTGATGATTGAAGATCAAGTTACACCAAAACGAAAAGGTGATTTTAATAATAAAGATACTAAATCAAAAAGTAAGTAATATGTAATGTAGTCTACGCTTTATAGATATTTAATATCATTAATAAATTTGATCGTTATAGTGATTCGGCTTGATGAGAAAGATCTCAACCTATTAATGAAAGCATTGAAATATTCTCAAAAGACATATGTGGCATCTCTTAAAGTGAAAGAAGCAGCCATCCGTACAGAGACTGCTTTAAATGAATACATAAGAGACCGTTCATCACAAGATGAAGACTCCAATAAGATTACTGAATCTGGCAAGACCTCACAAAAAAAAACATTCTGGTATAGCGTAAGTGTTATATAAATTTTAATTTGTTTTGTTTTGTTTCGGATTTATGATACTAATTTAATTTAATTTTAATCGATTTGATTTAATTTGGATTTATGATACTAATTTATTTTGGTTTTAATTTAGAACACCTTGAATAAAGCAATCATCGAACTTTTTAAAAAAATAAGATCCTAACCAATGAAGAAATGCGTGATTTTATTTATTTTGCTTTGATAGATACGCATCCTGATGAAGTCGATAAGTTGGAAAATTCAAAAGGAGGTTGGATAAACTATTGGATAGAAGTATTACAATCGACGGTAATTATTTATTATAATGATTGTACATGAATTATTTCACATATATATTATACTAATAATTTTATAACAATTGTATGCTTTATTTTTGTACAGATGCGCAATGAAATTCGTGTAAGGCGTTCAGGATGTGTTCAAAACATAAAAAATGCAATCATCATTGTGTTTGGAAAAGCTCGTATCAGTACTTTTCCAGATACAAAGCTGCTACTGACGATGTTATAGCATGGAAAACATCCCAAAGTACAAAATGGGCTAGTGAGAATTTGTGGAATAAAGTTGAAGAAAACGGTGATGAATCTGATACCTATATGAACTGTATTACCAAAGAGGTTTTGAAAAAAGATGAAAGAACAACTCATAGTTGTGCTTTTGTTGTCGCGGTAGTTGATCTCATGTTCGATTCAAGTATTCAAACTACTATCCTTAGTGGAGAATTGATAACAAGACGAATTAAGGAAAGGGAAATGATTATGCAAAAGGATCAAGAGGTAATTTAAAATTTTTTATTTGATTAGCTCATTGATTCTGAATTTATTCTAAATATCATATTTTAATATATAGGAAGAGATCCAATCTGATACAGAATAATTCAATTATATATTACTTTCGATATTTGCTATAAAAGTGTATAATATGTAGTAGTTATAGCTTAGTTTTGATTATTTGCAATAGAAATAATAAAAAATTAACATTTTAATAAATTCTGATTTAAGTGTATGTACAGCTTGTGTTATACAATACTGTGCATCAATGAACATTGTGTAATTGTACATCAATATTTCATCCAAAGGTCCGATGCATAGTTAATTTTTATAATGTATATTAACATTCAATGTTTATTAACTATACATCGGATCCTGAAATTTCCTGATGAAATTTATTGAATTATATATAATATTGAAATTAAATTTAAAATTTATAATTTTTTTTTTTGATAAATCTAAATTTAAATAATTAATATCTTTTAATCTTAAATGGTAAATCTAAAATTATTATAAAATATTTTAAAAATTTTATAATATTTGATATCTATTAATTATAAAAAAAATAAAATTTATTTTAATAATTATTAGTATACTGTATATTAATTTTTTAAATTTTAATTTTAAAATAATTTATTATCTAATAAAAAAAAATAAAATTTAGTTTATTGATTTATCTTAATTAATTCTAAATTATAATTAATAAATAGTTTTTTCTTTTTTTTTAATATTACTATAAAAAATTTTGAATTATATCATTAACTAAGAGTTTTAGCTCAAGGTTGATAATATTTTTATACTTAAATGTTTTCAAACTTAAATATATCTTATATCTCTTAATTATTAGCAAATTAGATTTTAAAAGATCATTAAATATTATAAAAAGTACATTCTATAATCTCTAATTACTATATTTTTATTATCATTTTATCATTTCTATTATTAGAAAAAAATATATAAAAATATAGAAAAAAAGAATATCATCATAATTATTACAATCATCACTAAATTTATCTTATAATATAAAAAATTTCTAAAATTTGTAAAAAGAATTAGATATAAATAGTGTAAATTATACTTTAACATTAATTAATTTTGAATGATATTACAATTAATTATATTAAATTAATATATATTATAAATTATTAATAAAATATTATATTTATCAAAATTCAATTCATTAATTCATATTGAAATATAATGTAAATAATGATATTAAATCTAATTATTCAATTTAAAACATAACTTTTTTACAAATATTAATATAACTTATTTAATATTTCTAAAAATCAAATGGTAAATAGTATATTTAAGGTTACTTGTCTAAACTCATTTTGAATTTGACAAAATATCTAAACTATAGTTTTGTTAATTTTTTATAAAAGTTTTAATATAGTTTCACATTTTAATATAGTTTATCTTTTTCAGAATTTTGCAGATTTTTTAATAAAGTTTTAATATAATTTCGTTAAGTTTTACCTTTTTTCATTTAGATGACTTACAAAACTTCTAAATTCATTTAGTAACCTTAAGTATATCAGTAAATTTAATAATGTAAAATATTATATAAATCTTATATCTCATAATCTTATATAAAGTTATAAACTGTTAAAATATTTATATATATGAAACATTTTTATATTTTATAATATATAATAATTGATATTTTATGAAGCATAATAATAAGGTTATAATATATAATATTTTAAGATTTATAATGCATATTTTTTAAAGAATATAATATGTAGTATTTTAATCTAATAAAAAATACTGATATATAAAATCTTTAAGAATAATAAACAAAACATAAAGAAAAAAATTACTTAGAAAAATATGTTTTATTATATACAATATATTATATACATTTTTTTTATTATAAAATCTTAAATTTAAAATAGAAAAGTAAAAAAATATACAAACAATATGTATTAAATAAGCATAATGAAGTTTCTTATAATTGACTATTAATTATCACTTGATTTTAGTAAATTTTTTTGTGATTAGTTAATTTTTTATTGATTATTACTAAAATTATAAATTATATTTGAAATTATCATTATTATCACTAAAATCTTTATCTTAAAATAATACAATTAAATTATAAACTTTATGCAGTATATAGTATAATAAAAATAATATAAAATTTTGTAAATTTACTTAATTTGCTTTTAAAAAAGCTCAAAGAAAAGAAATATTTATTACATTTAATTATTTAAAATTGGTAATCAAATACATTATAATAATATTATCAAACTAGACAGAGGCAATAAAATTACACCCTTAAAAGATTTATCAATTTATAACATAAATACAAATATTAACTTAAGTATAATAAATTAATATTTTATTAGATTCTTTTTTGGAGAACAATTAAATCTTTTGATAAAAGTTCTTTATAATATATAAAGAAAATAAGATCTTCTAATAGAATTAGATCTAAATAATTTTTGTAATTTAATTGTAAAAACAAGAACTATGTTTAAAAGGATTTTTTAAAATATTTGTAAATGTATAAAATCCTAAAATAAGATCATAAAAATATGTAAAAATAGAAAAAAAAGCTATTGTTAGATTCTTTTATCTTTTAGCTAAATTAAACAATAAGTTTTTTAATAATTTAAACTTGAAATTAGACTTTATTTAGTTGCATATGAAACTTTAAGGGAAGGTATTAAAATATTATCAGTAATGAGTTTTAGTGTATAAGTTAAAATAGTAAATCAATATAGAAAAGAAATAGTTATTAATCATCTCAAAAAAATTAATGAGTATTTTATTATTTATGTAAGAATATTTAATATTCTAAATATATTAAAATTAATAAAAAAATTTAATTTGATAAAAAATGATTTTAAATTATTAATAAAATTATATAAAAATTATAAAAAAAAGTTTTTTTTACATAATTAAATTAAATACTAATCAAATAGTTTTATTTTATATAATAATATATAGAATAATTATTTTTATATATTTAATATTGATGATTATTATGCAATACATTTTATACGTCGACTAATAATTTTAATTATAACTAATAATAAATATTTTGCAATTTGTCTTTCTAAATAAGTAGATAATTATGTACTAATCCTAATTATTCATTAAAATATATATATATATATTATTCAAAAAATGTTGATTTTAATAGACTTTATTAGTATTTAGAAATATATTATAATAGAATTTTTGATATAAGCTATAATATTAGAATTAAATCAATAGATTAATCAAAAGTTAATAAATAAAAATCAATTTGATTATATTGATCAACTTATTATCTATATATATAATTATGCAATTTAAGAAAGAAAAAAGAGTACTTTATAGAAGGAATTAAAATAATTATATTACAAAATATGAATTTATCTTCATTTGTAGATTATTTTAAAGTTATACAAATAATTTCTAATATTTCTTTATTAAAAGATTACCTTTTATTAAATATTATACCAGTTATTGCTGATGATTTGAACAGTTTTTTATACATATGATAATTACACATTTTTATTTATAAGATAAACAATCTTCAATTTCTCTACATATATATAACTTTATTTCAATTTTTAAACTACTTTATATATCTTTAAATTTTTGAAAAAAAGTTGTTATGTTACATTATAGTTTTTTTTAAAACTTTTTCATTTTGTATTTAGTATAAATAATATTATTAATTTTCTTATCAGATTATTTTAATTGTAAAGACAATAAATATCTAATAGTAGAAGCATTAAAACTATACCTTATAAATTTTAATGATTATTTTGTTGAAAATCTACATAGTAAAATCTGAATAATTATAAATATATATGATAATATAGAAAGTATTATTATTCAAACCCATATTAAAGATAATAAAATAAATTGATTAATTAAAAAAATAATTAATTAATCTTTTTTTAGATACTAAAAAATTCAGATTCTTAAAAATAATTTTTTTAAAATAAAAAGATATTTATACATACCTTTAATTTTATATTATTCTATTAAAAAGATAGCAGTATTTCTTCTTCTTTATTTACAAAAAATATTTATAATACAAAATTAAAGTTATCTTATTAAGAAGAAATAATATTTCTTTTATAAACTGATTACTCTTAATACTATTATTGATTTAAAATGTTTGCTATCTGAATTTAATATAACACATTCTTCTTCTTCTAATAATTGTGATTTATATAATAGGCTTTTATTATAAATAGTATTATATAAAGTAGTGATATACTAATGTATGAAAATGGTTACCATTAGGGATACTTTATACAATTGAAATATAAGTATAGATATTATAAAGATTATTATAAAGAAGAAATTAAAATAAATATTAAATATTTTTTACAACAATTAAAAAGGTTTAATATACTTATTAAAAAGGATAAAAAGTTATAAAGAGATTTAAAGAAATACAAAAAGAGGAAGATAGAATAAAAGAAGTAAATAAAGATATATTAATAAGATTAACTATAAAAAGAAAGTTAATAAATGTTTATAATTAAAAATACAAAAAAGTATAAATTATTATTATAATATATATTATTATATATAATTTTATATAATATTGAATTATTATAATATACTTATAAAAATAATTTGATTAGACTTGATCATAAAAGTTAATAAAATGAAGAAAAAGTTATTTTAACGTTTATAAAATTTTAAATAGTCAAATTTAATAAAAAAAAGCTACTCAATACTATATAATATTCAATTAATTTTACAATAGAAGTAATATAAAAAAATAATCATTGTAGTACTTTACTTTTTAGAAAATTCTACTATGTTTATTAAATATATAAGGGGTAGTATTACAGAACTAATAAATTGCTATTTGATTTATTAAATTATAATTGTTAAGAAAGTAATTTATTAGATAGCAAAATAGTAATTACATAGGATAATATATTGATTAAGGCATAGTAAATCATGCTATTAGGCACAATAAATATTTGTTAAATAAATATAGTTAGAATAGACAAATGATGTAATTAGTTAAATGATAGAATTAGCCAAATACTTGTAATTAACTGTATTTAAAATATAAAAAATAGAATACTGAAAAACAGGAACTGAAAATAGAAATACAAGTAGGAATAACGGAAAGACAAACAGTAAATATATATAGATAATATATATATATAGTAATTTTAATAGCAAACAATACAGAATTAGCCAACTATACTATAGCTATAATAACTTTTATAAAAATAACTTATTTTTAGCTAGAGTTTGAAGAAACATTCAAGTTTAAAATCAAGTTTGAATTAACGGTCTTTTTGGGAAATTTGAAGAGAATTAGAAATTATAATAAATAATACTTTTAATAAAAACAACCTTTAAATCTTTACTTATATTTCTTAAGAAATCAACAGTTAAAAATGAGTTTAATAAACTGAAAGAAATAATATAGTTCATTCTAATTCTAAGTAAGCTTATTAACTTATATCTTACTGTTTGATATTTTTAGAATTATTAAGTATTATAAGTAATTAAACTAAAAAAATAAATCAAACATGATAATAATTAATAAAAAAAGGAGAAATCTACAAATTTTGAGTAATTTTAGTTATTAAGCTAGTTTTGTTTATATGATTATGATCAGCAAAATAAACTAATAAAAAATTTTTTAACTAAAAAGTGGATTTTCCTTTTTTTTACTGACTGTTTTCTATATATTTATAATTATAAAATATAAAAAACTACTTGTAAATAATGCTTAAAATATTATAAATTTTTAAAAAATCTTAGTAAAATTTTTTTGTAATAGATTTTTTTAGAAAATTTTTATGATCAATAGATTTTTATATTATATGAATAAATTATTATTGATAATCAAATTTTTTTTTGATTTTTAAGCAAAATGTCTATCAAATAATATTTTAAAAAAAAATTTTTTAATGAAGATATAGATAAAATTAATGATAATGAATTTAATGTTATAGATTTTGATTTAAAAGAAACTTATACTAATATTAATAAAAAACAAATATAAGAAAATTTAAGTTTTAAAAAAAAAATACATTTCTTAATGAAAAAAAAGATTAAAGATTTCAAAAAGAATAATTAAAAATTTATAAATAACTAATATATAATAGTTCAAAAATTTTAATATTTTGCTCATTATACAAAAGCCATAAAAAATTAATATAATTTTTATTTAATCATTTTATTTAATTTATAATTATATTAATAATCAAAAATTATTTAAATTAGGTTTAAAAAATTTTAAAACTTTTGTTTTATCAGAATATACTTTAATTAAAAATTATACTGATGTAACAAATCTTGAAATATTAAGGGTAGAATTTATTAGAGTTTTAAATAATTCTATAGATAAGGCTCAAAATCATATTAGTATTTTAATGAAAATAACTTTTTGGACTAACAAAAAATGATATTTCATTAAACAAGTTATCTAAAATTATAAAACTTTATAAAATTCTTAGATGTTTTCAATTAATATCAGCTTCTAGTATAATTATTTATAAAAATAATGTGTCTAGATGCAAAATATTATCTGCTATTTTAATTTTAATAAAGAAAACTATCTGAAAAGAATTAAATAAAGCTATTATATTTAGTATTATAGTTAATAAAAGTACAGATATTTCATGTAAACTTCATTTTATTATATATATTAAATATTGTTTACATAAAAAGATTAAAATTTATTTTTTAAAATTACTTCAACTAAAAAATAAAGATTTAAAAACTATTTTTTCTTTTTGAAGCACTTATTAATTTATTTGATAAAAAAGTATTAAATTATTAATTTTAATAGATTTAACAAATAAACTTATATCATTTACTTTAGATAAAGCAAATGTTATATTAAGAAAATCAATAGGAATAGTATCAAGAATTAAAAAAAGAAATGAGTATTTATTTATAATATATTATATTACATATAGGCTAATTTTAGCTTGCAATTCAGTAAAAAAAAATGGATTTGTAAGCATGCTGAACATATTATAAAATCAGTTATAATTTTTTTTCTAATTTTAATAAAAGAATAGATATTTTATATAAATATCAAGAAATGTTAGAATATTCAATTTTGAAATTAAATAAATTTATGTAATCTGATAGCTTTCTTAATATAAAACAGTTAAAAATATATATTTTTTAATTGAACCTTTAATAAATATAGAGATTTGTAATTAAAAACTATTTGTTTTTTTTATTTTTTATAGGATATTCTTGAGTTTTTTAATGAAAGAATTCAAATATCTGATATAGATTCAGTAATAGAATTAACTTTTAATAAAATTCAGCAGAAATTTTTAGATTTTAATAATGAAGAAAGATTATTATTAGAAGAAACTTTAAATAGATTTTTATCAAATATACCATTGAGAGTAAATTGTAATATTAGTACACATCAATTAATAAAAGATGAACATTATAAAGCAAAATTAGTTATTGATATTTAATCTTTTACATCAGCTATTGTTTCAAAATTCAAAAAAAATTTCCTAATAGATTTTTACTTAATTCAATAAAAATACTTGATTATATAAATTAGCTAAATAATAAAGAAAAGCTTGTAAAATATAAGAAAAAAAAGTTAAATATTTTATCAAAATTTTATAAAAATGAAATCCATAATTTTTGTGAAAAGTGGTTTGAATATAAAGTAATAATATATTTAAATTTTCAAAATATAAAAATTAAAGTATTACTTTCAAGATTATTTGAATTTTATTATAATATTTTTTCAAATATTATTATATTCTATTTCATTTTCATCAATTGATTATAAATATAGATTTTCAAAGCAAAATTTGATAAAAACTGATTTGTGAAATTTTTTAAATAATAAAAAATATATTTTTGGATGATAGTTAATTTAGAAAAAAAAGATTTATCTGAATTTAATTTTATTAAAGCATTACAAATTTGAAATATAAATATTTTGTTTTTACTTTTACTTAAAAATTTATTTGGTTATTAAATTTTATAATATTTTAAAAAAATCTGATAAAATATTTTTAATTTAAATCTTTAGCTAATAAAATATTTTATTCTAAATCAATAAAGCTCAAATTCTATTTTAAGTATTACTTATAAAATGATATTTTATAATTATTAAATAAATTATAAAAATATATATATAAAATATTAAATGTATTATTATTTATTAATATAAAAAAATTAAAATAAAAATAAAATAAAATAAAAATTTAAAAATAAAATAATAATTAATATAAATTAAAAAAAATAATTATTAATATTAAAAATTATTTTTTATAATTTACTTTTGATTTTTTTTGTAATATTCTTTTAATATTAAAATTATTAAAATGAGTACAGTCAACTTTTAATATAATGAACTCTTAATATAATAAATTTTTTGAATAAATATAATAAAAATACTCTTATTATAGCAAATTGCTAATCAAATCTCTTAAAATTTTCACTATAGCCTTATAGTGAAGTTGAGGTCTAGAATATAGAGTTCATTATAATAAGAGTTGACTGTATAAATAAAAAAAAAATTAAAAATTAATAGATTTTTTACTTTTTCTTATCATTATAATTGAATTATTATTTTATTTTCTAATATGTATAAATTAAATTAAAAATAAATTATATTATCCTTTCAAGCATTTTGCAGGCAAATTTGCCTGCAATTTTATTTAATAATTAAAATTATTTATAATATTTTTAAATATTTTTAA
>CAJVPQ010003643.1:0-10725 GCA_910591825.1 Funneliformis caledonium
TATCAAATATGTCCGATATGTCTAACATTTAGATCTGCAATATACTGCGTCACGTTCATCAATCCAATCCTGTTACACTATTAAACGAGATATTGTTTTTAACACAAGGGTATGTGAAAATATAGAAAAAGAGAAATATCCTAACATATACATTTTTTCACTTAAAAAAGATATTGAGACAGAAAGGCTAATAATCGGTCTAGATTTTGCATTTCTATATCCTAGCCTTATCATGATATATAACCTCTCACTGAAAAAATTTATATTAAGTTTAAAGGATGCTGACATTACACGAAAAAATGGGAATACCCTATATGAGATTAGCTTTTCATTCAATAAGTGTTATTAGTGATAATCTATTTGCATCACTAGATGACTACGCTAACTAATATCACCAATGATCACCAGGAAAATTGTAATTATCATTTTCACTATTTCATTGCTATTACAGTTATCATTGTAATATTTATTTTCTTTATTATTATATTTATCATTATTTTATTTATTATTTTTATTATCATAGTTATATTTATTTTCATTATTATATTTATTATCTCTATCTTATGATTGTATTTTATATAAATATCCTGTATTATTGTCTTGACAAACTAACAAGTTTAAATCGTATAATTAATAAAGTATAATCTTAACAACATAAAAACTATATCTTTGCCAATATTTATTTCCTTAAAAACATAAATCATCAATAAAGATAACCTGACCCTTCAACTTAAATAAATTCGTGTTTATTTCTTTCATAGTTTACAACTTAAACTCCCTGTTAGCAAATAAGCTTTATTATCTTAATGACGTAGTGTTTAGGCTTAATAGTGTGACATCCATGCTTGGTGTGTAAGATATAATAATCAATTGGAGAAGAAGGGCTTATATCCCACCATATTAGAGGATTTATTTAACAAGAAAGTGGAGCTTAAAATATGACTAGCCTCATTAGGAAAGAAAAAAGAACAACTTGGGAAGGTGATAAGTTTAGCTAAAGAGAGAGATAAAAGGATTCCAGAAAGCCTAAATTTAGAATATTCATCTATATACTTCGATCATGATTATCTAGATTTGAAGCAAAGAGCTTTGAAAGTATATATAAACACTTTTTACAGAGAAGCAGGAAACTCAAAATCTCTAATTTTTCTTCACGAATTAGCTGAAAGAACTACTTTAGCGAAGAAATTCAACCTTAATCTTGTCGCAGAATTCATGACAAAAAAAGTATTTAGAATAAAATATGGAGATACTGATTCTTTATATCTCACTTGCCTAGATAAGTATTATGAAAAATGCGATGAAGCCTTCTCTAAAAAGAGCTTTCTAAAAAAGCATATTGGACTGAAATAGTCAAAATTACTATGAATATAATAAAAAAGTTACACAATTAAATAAACACTTATCTTAAAATAAAAAGTAGGATATCTTATCTAAATATGGCATACGAAGAGGTATTATTTCCTATTTGCTTTGCTGGTAAAAAGAAGTACTTTGAGGTTAGACATAAAGATGAAGTAAACTTTAGACTAGATAATCTCTTTAAGAAAGGAATTGATACTGTAAAGTAAAAGAATTCTAAGCTCTTCAGATTTATTGGAAAAAAGATTATATGAGAGGCTATAGGTATCAATAATACACATCTAATTCAAAAAATTGTTGAAGATGTTCTCTGAAATGCTAGATTTAGGTAGTGAGATTTTAACCAGTTTGTTACAATATTCAAATGGAAGGCTAAAGGAGGTCTTACATGCAATAAAATCTTTATGGAACAGATGAGAGAAAGAATAGCAAGTGAAAAAAAAAATATAAAAATCCTGACTCTAGCAAGTATTTTAGTTATGTTGTAGTAAACAATGGTCCTCACTATAAAGAAAATAACACAAAATTAACAAAAAAGAGCGATTATATGTAGTTCACAAATATTGCGAAAGAGTTTAATATGAAGATAGATATCAGCTACTATTTAGAACAAATGGTAAGAATGTGCGCACGTTTCATTAATGAAGATGATAGATTTTAACCATCGTCATCAGATAAAATAATACAGATTAAAGATTCAGATAAAAGGAAAAAGGAGATCTATGATTATTTCTAGAGAAAGGCAAAAAACTGGCTTAAAAAATATATAAAAGTTTACAATAAACTTTCTAGGTATTTTGATGATTCATCCGAAATGAATATATTATTAAGTACTCATAGTGGGATGTAGCAATTTCAACTAAGATTACTTAACCGTTAAGGCGCTTTGTATAATATTATTTACATATTTTTTCTTGTGCAATAATACTGACTAACTTCAATTTCTATCTTTGAACTTTTGACCTCTGATCATATAACCTAGTCTTGGATATCCTAGAGATGTAAATTGCTAGTCTGAATATATTAATCACTTTTTTTCTATATATTCCATAGCTTTTTCCTGACCACAATCCATATAATTACAATAAGTACTAGGGTAAGTATGGAATATATTAACATAGGTGACATCAAGGAGCTCATGATGATAGAAGAAGTTATTGGTAAAGACACCACTTCTGCATCACCCAATTGCTTCGTAACCTCTTCTCTTAAAATAAACTTTTTAGAATGTGCTAGTTGACTATGAACAGACTGATTAGGTAGAATATCTGTCTGGCTGAACATCTTAGAACCGCTTCTCAGAACTATCTCATCCTGGGGTAATAACTCTTATAATACCTCTAGAATATCTTTTTTAGCATACTCTTTGCCAAGTTCCCTCACTTTATCTTCAAGACCACACTCATAGACAAAGGGTCTTAAATCATCACTGAGCCAACCTGGTAGCTTTTGTAATAAATCATTTATAGGCAGAAATGGAGGATTAGAAAGATCTACTATCTCATTATCTTTTTTTGAGATTATCTCACAGAGACGAGAATTTTCCTCTGTTAAATTTAATCATGCTGAAGACAAAGAGTCTAATGTTCATTTATATATATTATCTTTTTTCTCTACCTCTTTTCTAGACATTCTAATTCGTATTTTTTTGAAGACAAATTATCCTTCACCTGTTCCAATTCAAGCCTAAGGGAATCCATTTCAGATAAGTTCATTTGAGCTAAGGATGAATTCTTTTTCAATATTTTCAACTTGAATTGGAAGGTTTTTATCTCTTTCGATTTTGTAGTGAGTTTGTCCTTAGATTCTGCAAGAGAAATATTTTTGTAAGTAAATTTAAAAATTAAGAGAATCTATCTCTGATTGTAGTTGTGACATTTCATCTATAAGCTAATGAATGCAATCAGAGAGTTTCCTATTATTAGTCTCAGCCTGTTCTAGATTACAGTGCAATTTAGCTTTGTCTTGATCATTTCTTTTACTATAGCTTGAATAGACTCCCTGCATGTCATTATATTCATTGGTAAGTTCAGAAATGGATTAGATACTATTACGCAATATCTTTTTAAGTTCTATTTTACAAGCATTACCCTGAACTAATATCTTTTAAGATATGAACATTTTCATATTCTATACCTGGTTATAAAGTAAGAAAAAAAAAGATAAGCAAAAATTCATCTTTTGTTTTCTTCTTATCGCTAGTTTTAATAAAACCTACATTTTTTTTACTGATTTGAGGGTAGTATTTTTTATTGATTTAAAATAATAAATATTATTTTTTATCATTTTTTATTGTTTTTTAATGTTATAAATACAATAAATATCATTTTGTATCATTTTACAACATTTTATATCATTTTCTATCATTTAAGAATAATAAATATCATTTTCTATCATTTTTTATTATTATAAAATTAATGGAAGAATTACATAGCCAACTCATTTTTATAAACTCATTATCGACAATGTGCCA
Organism: Funneliformis caledonium; assembly: GCA_910591825.1. Classification (NCBI taxonomy): domain Eukaryota; kingdom Fungi; phylum Glomeromycota; class Glomeromycetes; order Glomerales; family Glomeraceae; genus Funneliformis; species Funneliformis caledonium. The sequence continues at coordinate 3,836 of CAJVPQ010003643.1, forward strand.
CTGATTTGTCGGCTGAGCAAATCGAAGAAATTAGGCATCTCAAAAATAAGTTCTTACATATATGATAGTGAGAGATTATCATATACGTAAAGAATATGTTCATGATATATAGAAAAGTTGTGAACGATCGTAACAAAGTAAAAAATATGAATTGGAGCAGAAAAAGAAAGCATTGGAGTCTAAATCTATTCATGTTTCTGATGATTCATTGAAAATAGTAAGTGAAGACTTAGAGGAAAAAAAAGATACAATAGATATATTACCTGATTTCTTTAGCAAATCGTCTCCTAACTAATTACTTATTATTTTGTAAAATTCTGGAGATGTTTCAGAGATGTTTAAGAAAGTGAATATTAAAATAAAAAAGGTTAAGACAAAGAGACGCACTTTTACATTTAAATTGACAACTAAAACTTAGCCTTACAACTATACAAATCATTATAATACCCTATAATTTTTAAATTTGTTTGAATACTAGTAAATAACATTTTTTCAAGCTCTTCATAACTCACTTTTTGTTAATGTATTATTATCCTGCAAGTCTTGCAAAATTCTATCTAAAGTTGAAGAATCGTCATATTCAGAAGTAGTAGTTGCACAATTCATTTCGAGCTTGTTCTTGACCTTATGCATAATGACTGAGAAGATATAATCTTTTTCATTAAGAAAGATCTTTAGCTCATTAGTATTTCAATCTATTGCGCATTTGTACTTTTTTAAAAGTTGATTGAAAATATTAGCGTAGGCTTATGATATCTTACAACAACAAAATCTTCATAGATAGTATATCCTGAGGCAAGAGTAATTGGCAAATTATGAACAATTCTAATAGATTCAATCAGAACTGTAGTAATACCATTGAGATCATTTATTAATTTCAACCCCACATGCTTAACAATATTTTCTATTATAATAGGAGGCTCTACTCCAGAATCAAGAATCATAGTAAGGATCTTTAAATGCTTGATTTTACATTTTACAGTTATAACACTTGTTTTTGTCTCCTTCTTCTGAATAAAATCAATCTCTATTGGATCATCTAAATATTTTTCTTCCTCTAGGTCTGGTAATATATCTTTGGTAATTAGGACCTTATCGCTCTGAAACTCTATCTTTTCCTGAATAGGAAGTGCTTGTTTTAACGCATCAGCTTTAAAATCTTAGGTAATAAGTGCAGAAAAAATTAATTTAAGTTTACTTTGAATAATCTTGCAGATTGTATCCTCTAAAGTGTTTTATTTACTTTGTTTGTTTTGTTTAGTTTTATCAGAGCTAACTATAGGCTTCTTAATATCTGTCTTATCAGTAGAGTTCTGAACAGGTCAGTTCAGATCAGGTCAATCAAGTTACCTGAACTGAGAGGATCAGGTCAGGTCAAACAAAAATCCAATCTGATTTAAATTTTTATTTAACCTGACCTGACCCAACCTGACCTAATCAAATTATAAAACATTATTTTTGAACGATACAACCATCGTTCTTGAATGATAAATCATCATTTTTGAACGATAAAATCATCGTTCTTAAATAATAAATCATCATTTTTGAATGATAAAATCATCATTCTTGAATAATAACTAATCGTTCTTGAATGATAAAACTATTGTTCTCAAATAATAAAACCGTCATTCTTGAATGATAAATCATCATTCTCAAATGATAACGAATCATTCTAATTGAATGATAAACATCGTTTAAGAATAATAAACTATCATTCAAGAATGATAACTAATTGTTCTAATTGAACAATAAAACATCATTCTTGAACGATAAAACTATTGTTCTTGAATGATAACAAATTGTTCAAGAATGATAAAATCATCGTTCTCATATGATAACGAATCATTCTAATTGAACGATAAAACATCGTTCAAGAATGATAAAACATCATTTTTGAATGATAAAACCATCATTCAAGAACGATAAAATCATCATTCAAGAACGATAACGAATCATTCTAATTGAACGATAAAAACATTGTTTTTGAATGATAATGAATCGTTCTAATTGAATGATAAAATATTATTCAAGAATAATGATTGGTTGACCTGAATTTTGTCAGATCAGGTTAGGTCAGTTCGACCTGTTGACCTGATCTGACATTAATCTGAAAATCTACTGACCTGACCTGGATTTTCAGGTCAGGTCAGGTTAGGTAAACAGGTTGACCTGACCTGATTCAGAGCTCTACTTATCAGTTTGCTTAATAGATTTATGTGACTTAGATTTTTTCTTAGACTGCTTCTTTGAGGATAATTTCTTAAGGCTAGACTTCCACTTCATTATTTTTTGTCTTAACCATATTAATATTAAACTCATCTTCAGAATTAGAAAAATCAAAATCAGAACTTAAATCAGAACTATCACTAGATGAGATATTGTCTAAGGAAGAATCTAAATTTGAATCTGAATCTAGATCTAAAGTAAAATTAACCTTACCTTTTTTAGACTTCTTATTTTTCTTTTTCTTCTTTTGAGAGCATTTGCGAGAATTATATCTAGTCTTACTATAGACAGAATATTTATGTTATAGTTTTACAACTTTTTTAATAGCTCTAGTCAAATGTAAGTTTAATTGTTTTTTTGTGAGCTCAGTAAGTTCATTGTCAGAATCAACTTCAACCTTTTTCTTTAGCTTTGGTAGTAAAGTAGAATTAGAAACAGGAACAAATTCTAGAGTTTCTTCCATAATCTATGATAAAAATTTACCTATATTTTCATCTTGTAAATTTTATACGTTCCTGCAGGATGTGGTTGAAATTGTGATGAAACTACTTGTTGAGGCTATTGAGGTTCTAAGGATGTTATTGTATTTTTTACCAAGCTCTTAATTTCATTTTTAGTTTATCCCTAATCTGTTAGTATCTGCATATAGATTGGCCGCTGGAAAAATTGAAAAAGAAGATGATGCACTCTGTTGAGATAATGTAAATTTTTCCACTTTAGCCAATGCTTCTGTAATATTATCCTGAGTATCATAAAATTTGGCCATTATTCGAAGATTGTATTGATTCATCAGAGATAGACCACAAATAAATTACTCTCTTTGCTATTTAGGAGTTATTTCAGTTAATTTACTAATCTTTTTAATTCTAGTGGAGAATTGCTTAACTGACAAATCACCCTGCATGAGTTGACCAAATACTACTGTTTGTTTTAAATGTTCAACTGTTGTATAAGCAGTTTTAAGCAGATAAAAAAGTTGACCAAGCTTAATACTAGAAGTAATAGTAACAGCAGAAAGACCACCTCTAGCATTCAGTACTACTAGTGTATTATTTGTAGGCTCATCACTTGCAATAGACCAGTCTTCATCCCATATTCTATTCAGAATAATATCAGCATCAGTTGCGATCCTGCTTTAATTCTACCAATTTCAGCTCCTGCTTTATCTTGAAATTCTCTAACAGTATTCAAACCACCAATTTGATTACCACTATTTCTAACATCTATTGCTTGAACAGCATTTAAGTCTGCTATATCTAAGTTGTCTGAGAGATTATTACATCTTCAATTTTGCCTTTAATACAAGTTAAATAAAAATTTAATGCATCACCTGTAAGACATAATACTACTAATCCAAATGCCTCTTCTCTTCTAGCAACTTGACCTACATCAGGTGCAACATTTATTTGACTAGCTATTATATATCTTTATATGTTCTTAAGCTAATCTTCTAGATCCTTTTCAGGATGATCATAAAATATTGGGGGTCTGTATCCTACCATTCCTGATATATTTAGTGGATTATTTTGTAATGCTAAAATTTCTTCTTGTAAATTAAATATTATTTAGTGTTCTTCATGTGTTTTATTTTTCCATTTCTCATATCTATCAAAAAGCTGATCTCAATTATATTCTAGTATTCTCCTGTCATCTCAACATTCACGCAGTTGAGCATTCAGTTGTCAATTATCTCTTCTCGTATTAACCCATAAATCTTGTGCTATCTTAGCTTTACAGATCTGAAATTAAGAAATAAAAATAAGGTAAGTATTTTCTCATAGTAATCTAGTTTTCTCTTCTTTTAGCCAATCATTAATAGCTCCTATATCTTCATCATAGGATAGGAAATCAGGCATAGAATTTTCTGAAACATTAGTATTATCCCCTAAATTACCTAAAATCTCATCATCAAATTCTAAATGAGAACTTGATATTTCAGAAGGAGAAGGACTTCCACTATATATAACTTGTATCAATTTTTGAATTTTTTTTTCGCAGTATTAGCAAGACCTATAACCTTTAAAGTTTTTTCATACTCTTTCTCTAATAATCAGCAAACCTCTTAAAGAGATAAGTTTTTTTCTAGCTTTACTGAAGGTAGTATTAAAGATGAAATATTAGCTGATAATTCCTCATTAAGTTGTTTACTCAAATTGCGATGATGCTTAATAGATCAGTTGAATTCTTCTTATAATATTTCAATAGAAACTTTCTCACTAGAGAAGCCACCAGAAAGTGATCGAGACTTTTCTGTTATTTTAGCAAGATCTTCTTGTAATATTTCATTTAAGGTTTCTGCGTCTTTCAAAGTATTCTGAATATTTTGTAATTCTCTATCACGTTCAGCTATTGTTTTTTTAGCTTGTAAAAGATTATCTTCAAAATTTTTTAACCAATCTCGAACTTTGTGTAAATTTATTTCATTATCAGCAATACGTCCTACTCATTTTAAACGGTTTACCCAGATAGTAGTATGATAATTAATTTTTTCACATTCATCTATTCTATATATATAGTCTTATATCCCCGATGTACCTGATAAGCTAGAAGTTATATTGCTTGATAAAGGTTGATTATGATCTAATAATAATGAAGACAATGAAAAAGATGAAGAATCTCTTGTTAATAGTATTGAAGGGGTCCCTTTAGAACCAGGTATATTACTTGATGAGACTATGATAAGATCACTAATCCTATTTTTTAACTGAAATATCTCTTTATAAAGCTTAAATAATTCTTTCGATATCTGATCTTCTCAAAAAGTTATAAATAGCAATCTACACTCTGCAATCATTTTCAGATTATGAATTTTTATCTCTAATGCCATTATCTGGCTTTTAAGATCAGATATCTCCTACTCTGAGATCTCTTTTATTTTATATAATTGAAATATCTCTAGCTCACTATGATATAAATTGCACTTTAAAAATTGTATCTGATTATCATATACTTTATTTTCAGACATCAGCACTGTTTTATTTTTTTTTTATAGATAGTTCTATCTTTTTAAGAGATGAGAAAAGGATAAGTAAAAAAACAAGGGTTCCTATAATCCAAATAGATCCTGATAAGGCCTAGAGAATCGAAAAAAATATTATATTACATGATATATATTATCATCTAACTGGCTATTATTCTAATCTTAAATCCTTACTGAAAGCATTTAAGGCAAGAGATGCATGTAAAAAAGAAGGGTATCGTTTCTGCTTAAAAGAATGCTATGATTTTTTAAAATAGCAATATATATATCAAATACATAAAACCTGTTTGAAGAATATTCCTAGATGTAGCTATAGCCGAATAACCTACCCAAATTACGTACACTAATGTGATTTGCTATTCCTTACATATGATCATTATAAGCGTAAAAAATATATAGCAGTACTTAATATAATAGACTGCGCTTTTCAATATAAGGCTTCTATTCCATTCACATTGAAGAAGAGTTCAGAAGTTGCTAAAGCATTCAAAAAAAAATATGATGATCCTAATAATCCTCTTGTATAGCCAGAATTTTATAATGTGATAGGAGTCGTGAATTTATAGGAAAGACTTCTCGATTGATAAAGAAGCATAATATTATTATTTGAGTGATTAGTGCATATTCTTATTGAGAAGTAGCTTTTGCAGAACATTTTAACAAGACACTCACAAAAATACTCTATATAATCCAAGATGCTATTGAATCTATATATTCCAATTCAAAATTGATAAAAGTATAGGTTAGGCATTTGCCAATAATTATCAATTATCTAAATAATTATTACACACATCTTATTCGAGAACTGGAATTAGAAAGTGAGGACTCGAGCCAGTGAAAGCTATTACATTAAAACGAGTAGAATCTAGATTATCTACAAAATATAAGCGTCCAGTTAAAAAAGATAAAATAGCATTAAAAAAAGGTGATACTGTTTGCTACTTACTTGCCAATACAGAATGGAAAGGGGTATGAAAAATTAAAGGCAAGCAACTAATCCGATATGGAGTCCAAATCTTCATAAAATCTGAAAAGTAGTTATTATAAAGAATGAACCAGTTTTATATTATCTCAGAAGTGATGATGAATATGCTTCATCACGTAAGTTTGTGCAAGAAGAACTCATGTTAATAGCTGACCTAGAAAAAGTTGAGTATCTATCTCAAAGTATATTATTTGTAAATTTCGTTTATGCTTCTCCTATCAATAGTAAGTTAAACTAAGCCATTGGTTATACTTAAAGATGTAGTGGTCGGTGTCTAAGAAGGACTGGACAGATAAATAGTCATATTGTGTATCTTTGGTCTTGTAAAAATAGTACACATCAATAGGAATATTCACTAAAATATATCATGAAAAAATTTGAATGGTATCCACTGTCATCACACTAGAGAAAGAAATTGCCAATATATTTTTGAAGATCTGCTAGGCAAGAAATTCCTATTATATAGAGCTAAGTTCTTAGATAGGCTACACTTAGATGGATATAATGAGGAATTACATTTTGCATTCGATTTCAGGGTCCTTAATACTATCACCATAATAGCTTCTATCACCAGAAGAATGAAAATCTAAAATCACAAAATATGCACGATCAGAAGAAGTGGAATATACAGTGGCCCACAAAAGAAACGCAAGTGTGATTGGTTACCTTTGAACGGCTATAACTCATCAACCACAAATG
>CAJVPQ010003644.1:0-10725 GCA_910591825.1 Funneliformis caledonium
ACAATAACATGTGACTTATATAATTCATGTGATTTTCTTATCACGGGCGTTAGTAATCGGGAAATATAATAGTTATTGCGCAAGTTTGAGGGCCCCCGTCTAAACCGGAGTTGTTTAGCCGGCATTACGGCATTAAAAAATAAATCATGTGACGAATAATGGGTCTGACAAATAGGATTTTGCCATCAAAAAGTGGTAGGATGTGATACAAGTGACAAATAATTTATATATATCACGTGATACGCTTTAGACAGCCACATAGATCAATATATTCGTTGATAGAGTTTTGTGTGGAAAATCAAATGATAATCTCAGTTGAAAGTATAAAAAAACGGTGTCAAAAATATTTGACATAATTCAAGTCAATGGAACCCCTAAGTCGTTCGAATTCCGGCTCAACTCTCTCTCGCTCAACAACTCCAACTATACAATCTAAGCAACGATATCAAGGAAATCGATCCCCCAAGGATTTCGTCACTCGTGTTTTAAGTCCAAGGGTTGCCGTGATATCTACGCAAGATGCTGATCAAGCCTGTCAAACTAATAATTTTCCTGATTTTCTCTCTCTAATTAAACCTTTTGGTGATCGAATTGAAGGAAGAGGTTTGTAATAGTTTGGCGCTTTAACAGTAAAGTACACGTACGATAAATTGAATAGATTTAGTATAAGTTTTACCTCCTACTGCTCATTGTATGTACTAACTTAAACCATCTTTTTCCATTTTTAATTAGTTTCTGTTCAAGATTCTCAAGGTTTACTGAACCCAGTAGAGAACTTTACTATACGCTTTGCTCATTTAACAAGTTTAGGACAACCCGATGTTCAACTTACTTCTCAAATTATTGCCGAAAAAGTAAAATCAATTAGTAGTAATCCTAATATTTTAGATGATTTACCAGAAATTTCCAAAAAAACTGACGTAAATGAAAGGTATTTGGCAGGTATTTCCATTATTTAAATTTGGTATAAAATGAATTCAATTATTGTGATTTATATTTACTGAATTTTTTTTTCGTTTCTAGTAAACCAAGATGATTTAACACCATGGTACGCAGAATATCGGCGATTATTTTTCACATTTACTGGTGTTACTGAACATGAATCTTTTGATCATCCTGTTGCTTGTATCCTTTTAACATCTAGAATAAAATAATGTATTGGATTGTTTCAAATCTTAGACCTTAACACCTTTTTTCGTGTTATTTTAACAAATTCAGGTATTATCGCAATAAGTTCATCTAATCCTGATCCTGAAAATACATTGCTTCAATTATACAATGATACGACACCTGCGCCTATTTTTGAAAAAGGATTTATGGATCCAAATATTCTGAAATATTGTGTACTTTTACACGATAATCATAAAGAGACCTTGGAACAGTATGTGCTTTTTTTTTTTTTTTTAATGCTATTGCGCAAGATACTGTCACGTAAGAAATAAGATTTTAATCCATTCATTAAATTTCAAAATTAATTTAGTTCTGAGGCTGTTCTTGAAAAAATCAAACGAACATTTGGACTTAACTGTCATCTATTGAAATTAAATTCTATACCTCAAACAGTTCCGACTGAAAATCATGATCTTTTTTCTGCGCAAGCGTCTCCTGTTAAAACCAGTAATTCTATACCAGATATATGGACACCTTATCTCATTGAGGACAAAGTTCTTAAAGATCTTCTTGCTAATTCACCTTCTAGAAAATCTACTTCCTTTGAGCATCATTCTCGTCAAAGTTCATTAACTTCTCTTTCAAGTTATTCTCTTCCATTATCTCCTACCATGTCAACCTTAAATTCTCCAACATCCTCCTTAGACGAGGATATGATTTTTAGTAAAGAAAATATTGTAGTTGATTCACAAAGTACAATTGGTTTTAGTCTTGTTGGGGATATTGAGCCATCACCCGTTATATATGGTCAATACCTTAGTGAAAACGACATTACCGGCATTCATAATTTTGTGGGCATTTTGGTTAGGCAAAGTATAGTACCTAATATGGAAAGAAATATTCGACACTGGAATGAACAGGTGGATTTTATTTTTGGAATTTTGGATTTTATCAATTTTGAGACATTTTAAATTAAATTAATAGGTATATAATTATTAGGTAGCTTCTTCTCGGCGTGGAATTACCGGTCGTTTATTTAGTGCTAGTAGACGGTACTTTAGTACTGGGATAAAATCTACAACAGCAGTTCAACAATCGGCACAATCTCCTTTCGTGTCTAATACTCATACTGCTAATCCAGCAATTCAAATATATGCGCATAATACACCTGAATCTCAAATGCGTAAATTAGCTGATTATGCATTCATGCTTCGAGATTATAAATTTGCACATTCCGTATACGATTCGGTTAAAAAAGATTTCTCGGCAGATAAAGCATGGAAATATTATGCTGGTGCTCAAGTATGATCCGCATCTAATTTACTTTCAAATTAATAATTTATTCGTGATATTATTTCGTTAATTTGTTTTATTTTGTTATATATAAAGGAAATGATTGGTATCTGCTTGCTAATGTTATCAACTTCTGGAAGTCGAACTGATACCGATCATTATTTCGAACAATCTGTAAATGCCTATATTAACCGTTCTAAGGAACCCTTTTACGCAACAAAAGTAACGTTGTTGTATTATGAGATGTTGAAATTTAAAAATTTATATAAAGATGCACCAGCAGCATTAGTTAGAATGACTGGTGAAGTAAGTTTCCTAATATTATTAATAATATTATTTTACTTGATAATAATTTGTGTTATCACGTTAAACTAGGACTCTGAGTTAAGAAGTGCGTTATTTTTGGAACAAGCTGCACTTGCTTTTCTGAGATGTGCCAGACCAATGGTTCGAAAATATGCATTTCATATGATTATGGCCGGTCATAGATATGGCAAATGTAACCAGGTAAATGAATATGATGAGAAAATTCGTCCACCTTTAATTCTCGGCCTTTAAATCAATATTTCATTATATTAATTTTTTGTTTAAAGCGTGAGCATGCGTATAGGTGTTATCTTGCCGCTTCCAAAGTCTTTGAAAATCATTCTTGGTCTTTGGCTGAAGATCATATTCACTTCGCTCTTGGTAGACAATCATTTCATTTAGGTGATCTTGATACATCTCTTAAATATTTCTTGAAGTTATTAAGAGCCAGTCGTCAGTCAGCAACACAACAGAGTGCATATTTAAGAGAATTTTTAATTATTTATAAAGTATGGTTTTATCTTATCTTTGATTTTATCATAACTGGGAAATTTTGATTGATAATATATCATTTTCTCATTTAAAGCAATACTTATTAAAGAAGGATAAAGATTCCAATTTCGAATTACAAGAATTACCTATCCCAATTTTTGATGATTATTCTGTCAGGGTTGTGTTATCCAACTCCCAATCTAACGAATATGACGAAATTTGGGATACAATGGAAAAAGAATTCCTAGAAGAAGGTTTCTCGGGATTGGATATTTACGGAAACCCAAGAAAAAAGCCGTCTCCATTGGGCAGTGATCTTCATCGAACTGTCTGTGCTGTAGGAGGTAATTTTAAAAAACTAAATTTACTTGCTTAAGTAATAATATCCTTTTATAACTTTACTTTTTTTCAACATATAGAACCGTTTTTTGTCCAGTTCAATGTTCACAATCCGATGCATATTCAAATAAATATTAATGATTTGATTTTAGAATGTGATCATGTTCCTTTAGAGAACTCTGAAGAGAATTCAAGGAATTCAAGTGAAGAAATAAATAATGAAGAATCGTCAAAACATAATAATAATTTAGATAACGCGGATGTAAAATCGATTAAGTTTGAAGCATTTGATTTGGAAATACTCTCCGAAGTTACTTTACCAGGCTCAGAAACGAAAGCGGTAATATATTATTATTTACTTATCATATCTCACCTAAGTAATATTTCAAAAACGACAATATATGTACCAAAATTTACGTATCAAACTTTTAGATATCCTTACGTGTATTACCTAAGAAACAAGGTACACTTAAAGTCCTTGGACTTCGATATAATCTGAACTCTCTTATTCGAGGGGTAAAAAAGTTTTCGAGACGCGGTAAACGTTTAAATGACACCAATGACCAACGTACGAGCGTAGTTTATACTACAGATCGATCGTTGGATTTAATGGTGACATCTCCAATGCCATTACTTGAAGTTGCTTTTCATTCTTTCCCAGATGCATTATTCTCTGGTGAAGTAACTCAGGTTGTATTAGAAATAAACAACAAAGGACAAAAGGGTCTTACTGACTTGCGAGTGAAAATAAGTCATCCAAGCTTCTTTTGTATTGGTGATGCAGAAATGCTAGGAAAAGTGATTTATGGTATACATTAGAGTATATTTGCTTTCAAAAAAAAAAAAATCGTTTTTATGGGTATTGATTATGTTATTTCTTTAGATAATTCTGAAGATTCAAATTGTCTGACCACTGAGACATTAAAGACAATAAATTCTGTTTTTAATTCCAGTATCAAGGACATTCCATTACCAACGAAAGAGGGTATAAATTCAGATTCAGCATCATCATCGCTTGCACCCGGAATAACAACCTTGATCCCAATTTGGATTCGTGGCGATCGCATTGGAAAACATATGTTCCGATTTTTGTTTACTTATGAATCAGAGGTATAACATTTGTTTAAATAATATATATAATTTAAATTATTTAATCATAATTTTATTGAAATTTATTAGGATAATAATATGGCAATGAAATATAGAAGTCTTCGTTATTTTAAAACGACTCAAGTTTATCCTTCACTTAAAATTAACGCTTTTACCAGACCAAGTACTCGAGGTTTAAATGAATTTATTTTGGGCATTGAGGTAATTTTATTGTTTATTTAATAGTTAATTATTTATTTTTTTATTTTTTGTTTTTTAACAAAAAAAAAAAAATAACAATACTTACTAATTAATTTTAATTTGTCTAATGAATATAAAGATCGAGAATTTGCAAAATAATGAATTTCAATTGTGTCAACTTTCTTCAATAAGTCCTTCTTGGATAATATCGGCCGTAAATAATGGATCTTCTAGGTATTACATCTATATGTAATTTTCTGAAATCTAATATACTCCGTACGTATTTTAATGCAGCAATATTCATATTTCTAGTGGGGATATAGTTTCAAAGTCTTTGATAGCACCTCGGCAGACTATATTTATTTATTATCGAATAAATAGAAATGAAAAGCTTTCCACAAATGACAATGATGATGCAAATGACTCGGAGAGTAACGATATAACTCCTGAAGTATTCACATCTAATGCACTAGAACAATTATTAATAGGCGAAAAGAATTTACAGGCAGAGCCATCTCCAATAAAGCTTACTATAACGAATGTTCCTTTTGTAAGTAATATTAAGTTCAATTTGTCATTTAATTATTAAATTTCTTTCATAACGTATAAATTAATAATATTTCCTTAACAGAGAGATCGTACGATTACTAGCTCAGTAAATCCATTACAAGGGTTTTCAATGAATTCTCGCGTCCAATGGAGGTCCAATACTTTAATAAATCAATTTCCTTTTATATCCCAAAATAAACATCGAAATATTTTTACATTATATAATACAAACGATGTTGACTTAGCATTATATTGGACTATACCTCACTCACAATCACAACGTCAAGGACATCATTATATTATCGGTATAAATCTTGGCGTTCAGCAAAATCCTTTTCAAGGTTCAAATACATCATTAGGTCCTAATAGAGCATTGTTTGAGGCAACTGTCAGAGAGCGAACTTTGCTTTTGAATAGTTTGTCTAAAAATAAAAATTTTAAAGATGATAGTCCCTTGAAACTTGTTATACAATGCGCAGATATATATAAACACAATTTTGAATTTCAAAGGTAACTAGATTTACAAATCGAACATTTTATTAAATATAATCTAATATTTTGAATTACATTTTTTTTTTTTTTATTATTCTTTCAATAGCTTTTGTATTGTTCCCGTAACAATATCAATAAAAAATTGTTCTTGGAATAAGAGAATTGGGTTTACATTGGAGTTGATTTCATCTGATCAAAATGATACAAATCGAAGGTAAACAGCTGTATAATGAACGATTCTAATTAATAACCATATTAAATTTTTTTTTTTTTTTTTTTAGCAATGCACTTCATAAAGCCATAACACCAATGATATTTCATTGGATAGGATCAACATTTAAATATGCTACATTATCAGCTAATGAAGAACAAACATTTGTAGTTAAAGCATGTTTTATTAGGTCTGGTGTTTATGATATAAATCGATGGCGTTTGACAGTGAATTATAATCAAAGCGCAACAGACAAATCAAATATTGGTGGTGAACATCATGGCGGACTAGGAAAAAAGAGTGAAGGTGGCGGAGGAATGAAAGGGTATGTACAGATGCCAAATACACCACATCTTTTAACTATAATTAACGAGAAAAGTTCAGAGAAAGAACTCATAAATGAAGAAAAATTTGAAATCTAAAACATTTAACAAAATTACAAATATAAATTCCGGTGACCAAATATCAAGAGCAAAATTTAAACACCGGTAATGTAATATTATTTTAATTCAATAAATTAATTATTTAATTATTTTGAATCGTCACCATTTTCACGCATCTTTTTCTTTGCTTTCAATTTTTCTATTTCAATCAAAATGTCTTCCCGAGTAGTAGGAGGATGCTAATAATATATAAATAATAAGTCAAAAAAATTTTATAAATAGTAACGAATTTAAAATATAGTTACATTTGTTTTTTCTGGCCAAAATTTGATCTTAAAAAAAGACGATGAATAAAAATTAATTAATTGTAGAAGAAAGAAAAAAAGATCAAATTTTCACACGATTTTACCTGTTTTACATGGTTTTCATAAAATTCGGGAGCACCAAAATAATACATAGCAGCTACAGGAAAAAAGACATAGACACCAAACTTGAAATAAAAAAAAAGAAATTAAACTTTGTAAAATAAACCAGAAATTAATAAAATCTATCGTTTCGTTGTTAATACCTTAAAGAGTTCTAAATTTGCTCCTCCCATCTTTTTTTTATTTGTTTCTAAATTCGATTTAAAAGATATAATGGGGTTAAAATAATCAATTCAATAATTTGGCTGGATTTATACCAATTATGGGCAGAATATCCTTCATGAACTTTTTGCATCTTACCAATGATTGATTATCTTAACTTTTTATTAGCATCTTTGTATTTATTAACTCTAAAAATAAATTTAGAAGTGACAATTAGGATTTCCATAAGACAACATTTCAAGTCCTCAGATAAAAATTTCCAGATGGTTGAGGGCGCTTAAACCAGAAAAAAAAAAATTCAGTGGCTGAGACCAGTCACACTTAAGCACTTTGCACTTTTGAAAATTTTTGAAAATTTTGCATTTTCGGCTATGATCGTCATGATTAGTCTTCTTTTATTCTATCAAAGTTATTAAATTTTATATAATAAAAAATTTTTATAAAAATAAAAATATTTAAGTAATATAATTACTAATTATTATATTTATAATCACATTCTATCTATAATCACTTAATTTTAATGTCTCAAAATTATATAATATATAATCCCTTTTTATATTTTGTAATCACAATTATATGTTAATCACTTATTACCAGCAAAACGATTTACAGTGACACCTCCATAAGTGCACTCCCCTTGGGATCATAATAAAAAAATAGCAGAATGTGCAATTAGAGAGGATGTGCATTTATAGAGAATAAAATATTAAGAGCTCTTATGAGTTGGGATAAAAGTCTACTGTGCATTTAGAGAGAATTTACATAGAGTGTGCATTTATAGAGGATGCACTTATAGAGGTTTCACTGTATGTATATCAAATAATTAATAAATAAACTATTTATAATCATATTTTATGTAATATTATTATATTGTTTTACAGTTAAATTACATAACTATCTTAATTTAAAATATTTAAAGTTAACCTGATTTGGTTTTTAATTTTATCACTGATCATACAAAGATTTTTATGTTAGATTATATATTTAGGATTTTATGATAAGATCCTGAAACTGCAGTCCTAATGATATAATAATTGTTACTTTTAAACAATAAAGAATTGTTCAACTAAAATAATTAATAATTATTCTTTTTAAATAATAGTTATTCTAGTTAGATAATAAAGTATCATTCAACTAAAATGAAAATAAATTGTTCTTTTTAAATGGTTAAGTTTTAATTTAACTATAATAATAAAAATTTATTCAAGAAAATGGAGAAAAATTGTTTAATTAAAATGATAAAAAATCATTTAAGGAAATAGAAAAAAATTGTTTAACTAAAAATTATTCAACTAGAATAATAAAAATCATTTTTTTTTTAAACAATAAAGGATTATTCAAGAAGAACTATAAAGTATTATTTAAATAAATGATGTAAATTATTATAATATAAATTTTAATCTATTTATAATTACAGTATATAATATTTATATTATAAGTGATGATATACGATTACATAATTTATAATCATTATATTATAATATTTATACTATAATTGATTATATATAGATTTTACTATTTATAATTACTATAATATAATATTTATACTACAATTGATTATATATAGGTTTTATTATTTATAATTACTCTTATTTATAATCATATAATTTTAAAAACAAAAGTGATGATTATAAATAGATCTGATTATATTATAATTATATCTAATTAAAGTTTAAATTTTGATAAAAAATATAAAGATATTCTTAAATAAAGTTATATATAATTATTTAGCTACAAATCAGTATAAATAATTTTACATTATATATAAAGAATAATTTAATTTTATTAATTTTAATAAATTTAAAATTTTTAATAAAGTCTAAATATAATTATAATTTCTTATAGATACTATAAAATTACATTATATATAATATTATTAATAATAATTCTAACTATAAAATTGGTATAAGATAGTTTATATGTTTAATTAATCTCTAATATAAATTAGATTTATAATTAATTTTAAATTATATCTAAATAAATTATATTTTTAATAATATAATATCTTATGATAAATAATGTTATAAAATTATTTTTGATTAAAATTAATATTATATGGATATTTTATAGTAGAAGAGAAAAACCTACCAAAAAAATTTTTTTAGATTAATATTAATCTGAATTTATAAAAAAAAAAAAAATTTTTTTTAATAATTTTCTTCCTTTCTACTACAAAACATCTATATAATTTAAACTTATAATCTATATCTATCAAATATAATAATATTTACAATTAGTAATTATAAAATAAAAAAAAATTAAAAAATTTTAGTTACTAATTAAAATTATTTAAATTAAAAAAATAAAAAAAATATATAAAAGCTATATATTTATCTAATAAATAATATTTATATATATTTAATATATAAATTATTATTTATATCTATTTAAATATAAAATATATAATTAGAACTTGATATAACAATCCTGTTAGTTTAGTGATTTTAATTTATTATAATAAGAATTTAGAATAACAAAATTTTTTTAATATATTAATTTAAATAATAAAAAAATAAAAGTTTATAATATTAAATTTTTACTATTATTTTATAATAAATGCATTATTATTTGTTTATTATTTATTATTTGCTTATTATATATTATACTATTTCTTATTTATAAAATTTGAGAACAAAAAAAAATTTAATTAGAATTAATAAACTCATTTATATATAATTAAATTAAAGATTCAAATTGTTTATTTTTTAAGATAATGTTCTTATTTTTATACTATAGACAATGTATTACTTTTTTTTAGAAGATATGGTAAAGATGATTATTAAATAAAATAAAATCTTTTAATTTATATTTATATTAATTTATTTAGTATTTAATATTTTACTATATTAGTATAAATTTGATATATTAAAAAATTAAATTTTATAATGATGATAATAAATTATTAAATCAAGAAAAATTATATTTTTATAATAAACATCAGTATATCAAGAAAATAATTATTATCAGTTTATCATAAATAAATAATTATAACAAGTTTACAATCAGAATTTAGTATATGAAATATTGCGAAATTTATAATAAAATTGCTAAATAATGATAATTTTATTATAAGTAATTTTGGTTTAAAAATAAGTCTATTATAGGCTAAAATTAATTTATTGCAGATCATTATATTGAGTTCTGACTGTATAGTATATTTATAAAATTTATCATTTTTTTTAAAAAAATTATATAATATTATCATTATTTACTTTAATTATTATAGCTTTTTAATATAATCTAAAAGTTTTATTATTAATATATAATTTTTAAAATTCTTATTCTTATTAAATTATAAGATAAATAAATTAATCAAAAAATATAATTAAAATAATATATTTATTACATAATATAAATAATTAATTAATAAATATGATTATAAAAATTTAATTATAAATAGTTAAAAAATAAAAAAATATATAAATATTAAATAAAAATATTAAATGTAATTAATTTTATAATTATTCACTATTATAATATTATTTATTATTACATCTATTTTATTTATATCTTTAATTATATTTTTACTATTTTTTTTAATAATTTTTTATTCATTTGATTTTTTTATTAACTTACAGTAGCGGTCATAAGTATCTGACCGCCCAAGATCGTCCAAAATTATTATATAACTACCCCTTAAATTTTCCAGAAATATAATATAACACAATACATG
>CAJVPQ010003645.1:0-10716 GCA_910591825.1 Funneliformis caledonium
CTTTTATAAAATCTGAATATCTTCAATTTTACTATATATTACTAAGTAAAATTTATAAAATCCAGTAATTTATTGTAAGGCAGTGTATAATATCATATATTTATAGATAAAAAAAAATATCAAAAATTTACAGTTTCAGATTTTTAAAATTAAATAAATCCAGATATAAAAATAAATCCAGTTTCAACCTCTATCATCATTTTTATAAGGTAATTTTTTCTAATTCTTTAATAAGTATTAGCCAGTGCTTTCAAATTTAAAATCTGCTTAATAAATAATGTATTATTTTAAAAACTTTGTTTTAATTTAAAATAAAAAGCAAAAAAATTAAAAATCATTTTATATTCTACATTGTATTACAATAAATCTGTTAACTATCAAATTTGCAAAGTTATTATCAAAATTGTCAAAACTTACAAGATTCATTGAAACCCATCAAAATTCATCAAAATCCGTCAAAACTCATCAAAATTGTTGAAATCCATCAAATCCATTAAAACTGTCAAAACAATTTCTGAAAAGTTTTTACTTTTGCCAAAATAGATTTAGGGTTTTGCCTTGCAACTATAGTTTAGCAATAGTATGGACTATTCAACATTTTCATTATTACTTATGCACAACTAAATTTAAATTAATCACTGACTATTCAACATTAAAATAGTTATAAATATCTAAAATACCAAAAGGATGACATGCTAGATAGATGATAGAATTGCAATAATATAATTATACTATTCAATATAGACCAGGAAAACACAATACAAATGCTGATGCTTTATCAAGAATTAATGATAAATGATTTAAAAAAAATGAAGATGTTCGTAAAATCTTTATGATATCTATCTGCGATGAAGAATCTGAAATTGAATGTTATTCTTTGACAAAGGAAAATTCGACTTTTGATCCTAAAGAATTATAGTTTGAGAGATAATTATACTAACAATTTGCAAATGAACCATTAATTATAACTAGTGGCTATCAATCACCAAAGAATGAATTAGAAGATATCTATCGTAAATATATTAAAATTAAATAAGTTATTACTAGACAACCTATTACAAAAGGAGGATCTCAATGTACTTTTAACTGCGATACTAGGAATCATCATATTCATACCTACTGCAAAGCCTGTAAAAAGAATTACCTTATAGGATAGTTATTCATAATTGTATCATAGGATATAGACTAGGACAAATACAACCTGATATAAATTCTAACTATCTTTGCAATGACATATTTTGGGAAAAACCATTAGCAGTATAATAACAAAATAATGATATTTTATTAGAAAATTTACTTGGAAAACTTCTTGATAATGTTCCTTTATATTAAAAACCAATTTTTAAAGATAATAATTAGAGTGAAAGTAAAAATGTCTACAGTATGATAGACAGTTCTATAACAAAATGAATGATGTATATTACCAATATTTTTAATTACTTAAAAACTGATTATTACCATCAACTTTAATAATGATAGAAAAACAAAGAATTAAATCACAATCAAAGAATTATATTATTAAATTAACATTTTATATAAAATACAAACTATTACTCTTAAATGATTATTGAGAGTAATAAAAATTAATAAATTAGATGCTTTATTATATATAGCATATAATGATCCTTGAGAACATTTATCAACAGATAGTATATTTGACAAGATTAGAACACAATATTATTGACTTCAAATGTATGAAAATATACGAAAATATGTGCAAAAATGCGATTCTTGTCAAAAAAAGAGGAAAATACAAAAGAACTGAACTTTTACATCCAATAGATGTAGGAAATCCATTTTATAGGATAAAAATCAATAATGTAAGACCTTTACTTATTACAGAAAGAAAAAATAGATATATTGTGACAGCAATAGATTATATGACTAAATGGCCTGAGGCTAGAGCTTTATCAGAAGTTACTGCGAAACAAGTTGCTAATTTTATTTATGAAAATATTATATGTTGATATGGATGTCTCTAACAGATCTTATCTGATATAGAAACTCATTTTAATAAGCAATTGATTACAAAATTGATAGAAAAGTTTCAGATTAAACATAATTTTTTAACTCTTTATCATTTACAAAT
Organism: Funneliformis caledonium; assembly: GCA_910591825.1. Lineage (NCBI taxonomy): Eukaryota > Fungi > Glomeromycota > Glomeromycetes > Glomerales > Glomeraceae > Funneliformis > Funneliformis caledonium. Next base: position 2,090 of record CAJVPQ010003645.1, read on the forward strand.
AAATGGCCTTATGAAACAATTTAATAGAACTTTAAGTGAATCCTTTACAAAATTGATAATATATGATAAGAAATGGGATCTTTATATTGCATCAGTATTATTTACCTATCGTATAAGTTGACACTCAACTACAAAAATAGTACCTTTTTATTTATACAAAAGATCAGTAAGATTACTCACTGATGATTCTTTAAATGAGCAACTATATGATAATATTAATACCAGAATTAGAGAATTGATAGATGTTTTACCAGTCATAAGATCAAAGACTAAATTGCAAATTACAAATAGTCAACAAAAGCAGAAAAATCAACATAATAAGAAAATTAAAATGAGATCTCAATTTGAAATAGGAGATAAAGTCTTATAATATAATGCAGCTAATGAAATAAGAAGATCTGAAAAATTAGATCCAAAATGGAAAGGATCTTATTATATTCATAAAATTTTGATTGACAGATCTTATAAGTTATGTGAGATAGAAGGATGAGTTTTACATGTACCAGTAAATATACAGTTATTAAAAGCTTATCATGAAGATTAGATTAGTTATCTTTCTTTTTTTTATCATTTTTTTTATATATATATGTTGTACGTCAAGTATCAATTTACGTCAGATGCAGTTGACACATGTCAGATGTTGATCGATACTTGATGTGCATTAGTTAATATTTGACAACTGAGATGCGTTAGCTGTCATCTAATGCATTAATGATCAAATAAATAATTAATGTCATTGTTACATCATTTACTTTACACCTTATATTTTTTTTTTGTCTCACATTTTTTTTATCAATATTCGATTTTTTTGAAATGAATAGGCTAAAAAACGCTTTATTCTTAAAGAAATTACTCTAGGAGACTATAGAATTATCGTTAAAAAAGATAATAAACCTGTTTTAAAAGTTAAAAATATGTATGAAGTACTATGCAGAACACATGCTAAAATTGATAATCATGCAGGTCAAAAGTAACTATAGAAGTCAGTTAAATAAAATTGAAGTATTTTAAGACAGAAAATTATTGAAAAGTTTGTCAATAACTGCATTATATGTACTACCTGAAAGCCTTTTTTATCCTTTAGCAAACAAACCAATAATTGCAAAAAACTATCTATCCCATATGCAGGTAACTAAAAAAATTTATTTAATTAATTAATATTATGAATAAATGCATTTTAATTTAAAAGTTTTTCTATAGATAGATTCAATTGATTTGTCTTATGATACTGATAGTGATTACAAATATATTTATTATATTCGTGATTACTTTACTCAATTTTCTTAGGCAAAACCACTTACTTCTAAACAAGCTGTTGAAGTAGCAGCCTTTTTATTTAATTTATTTTTTTTTATTAGTTCTCCTTTAACTATTTTACAATTTAACAACAGAAAAGAATTTTGTGCTAAAATAATCAAAGAACTTATTAATCTTTAGCCATCTATAAAAATTATCAATGGAAGATCTCGTCACCCACAATTTTAAGATTTAGTAGAAAAAGGAAATGGTATTTTACAACAAAAATTAGGGAAGTAGAGGAAATCTCTGAAAGAAATGATTGGTTATATGGACTTCACTTAGTGATTTTATCCATGAATAATTCTGTTTGTAAATCACATAAAAAAATCCTTACGAACTTGTTTATGGTGATAAACCTTATAGAAATTGTAGTTTAATTGATGAATTATTTATTCATGATGAAGAAAATATTCCTGAAATGATCAAAATTGTAGATTTTAAAATTCTGATGAAAATTTAGATAATAATTTTGAATTTAACGAAAATTTATTTGGTAAATATGTTGTTAATATTATTATTTAAATTTAATTTAATATATTAATGATAGATTATTTTTAGATTCTTATTATATACCAAAATCATTTCATACAGTATTATTACATTTAGTTTTATTTCATTATTATATTTTTATTTTAGTGTAATTTTTATTATAATTTTTATTTTAGTTTTTATTATAATTTATTAATTTTTAGTGTAATTTTTATTGTAAATTATAATTTTTTATTATAATTTTTATTATCAGTTTTTTATTTTATTAATTTTTATTAATTTTAATTAATTTAATAAAATCTTTCAATAAAATTTATTGCAATTATCAATTTGAATTTTAGGTTTTGCAAAACCAATACAAAGTACTACATATGGAAAATAAGGAAAATGAAGTATCAAATCAGCTGATTCCTATAGATCCTGTTCTTATTGATATTACAAATCAAGTTTCATTATAAGAGGAGATTATAAATCATGAAATATTAAGAGATGCTGCTCGATGAGACCTTAAAAATTATACTGAGAAAAAGGCCAAATAGCTATAAAATTGGAGATTTAGTAAGAATTCTTGTATCAAAAATTGACTATTTTAGTACTAATTGTTCTATGCTTCTATGCAAAATCCTGGAAAAATTAATAATCAATATCAGTTAGAATCTCAATTTGAAATCATTAATATCTTTTATTCACTAGGAGAAATTGATTCCCTTAGTGTTAACCAATATCCAGAACTTGAAACAATACCTATAAATATAATTACTGTCAGAGAGGCTGTACGTCTTTAAAATGTAACTTCAATTATAGAATCAATTTGTAATTGTAAAGGGAATTGCAATAGTAATAGATGTCATTGTAGAAAAATGTGAAATAATTGTGGAAGCTGATATCATAGTGGCCGGCAATGCCAAAACAAACAAGAAGTTAATTAAGCAAGTAAAATTTCACAATTTATTTTTATCATTATTATTATTTTTTATTTATACAATATTCAATATATAGGGTATATGATATTTATTTGAGAAAAAGTGAATAAAAGAAGAATATTAAAAAGGAATTAGAGACTTTATAGTTTATTTTAAAATGAAAAATAAAAAGAAAATATACTTCAGTAAAATTTATTTGATTAATAAAATGCGAATCGTCCGAATTTTACAAAAAAAATTTTTCTTATTTGTGCTGCATAAAAAGAACCAATTGTAATTAAAAAAATTAAAAAAATTGCGTTAGATAACAGTTGACTTGTGTCAGATGACAGCCAATGCGTCTCAGTTATCAAATATTAACTGATGCATGTCAAGTATCGAGCAACACCTGACGTGCATCAACTGCATCTGATGCAAATCAACACTTGACGCACAACATATATATCCCTTCAATACATGGAATTGTAAAAGTAAAAATTTTATAATAGTTGAAATTCTTAATTCTTAATAATTGTAACCTTTATGTGAAGATTTAAAACAAAATTCTTTTCCTGAAATCCCTCTCAGAGCATCCTTTAATGATGATATGCCCTTACAATGAAAAGTTCAAAGTACATATCGGACATTATTAAGAACATGTAGAATAAAAGATTGTGTATTTATTCTTGTAAATGCCTATTATCTAGGACAACTTTTAGAAACTGAATCAACCAATCCTTCTGAAAGAATGATGTTAAGAAATATGATGACTATTTATTATCAACTGAGAGTTACCAGAATTTATTATCTGTTTGAGTTTTTAGGAGTGGAACAAATCTAACAAACTCGAATTATTAACTTTGCAACTATATGACAACTTAGAGCTTTTGAATTTAGGGCTTTAGTTAATTATGCTCACTAATTTTCTATCAGAAATGAGGAAGAAACTGATGAATTTCTCTTAGAGTTCGAAAATTAGGAGGGAAGAATTGTTAGCCACAGATTATACTGTACTTCGAATGATCTTTGACTGTGCCAAATATTACAAAAATTATACATGTTAAACATGTAATACATGTATCGTTTATCGACTTGATTATACATGTATTGAATAGTTCACTTTTTAATATAAATATTATATAGTCTACTTTTTATTACTTATATTATTTTCGTTATATGTACTTATCTAAAAGCATAGTAAACAATTTTATATAAATAGACCTGTAAGTTGACCTTAAATCGACAGAGTTCGATCAGATAGTTTTCTGAATAAGTCTTGAGACTAGACTTATGACTCTACAGTTTAATAAAGTATTAAATTTAACCCCCATTATATTTGTCTTCATATTTTTTTTACCTAAACGAACTATATCACATTTGATATGTGATTTCTTTACCCGGGCTAAGCTTGCTACCTCTACGCGGTATTCAGGAGAAAGGTTAAATTTTGAACTATGTCTGGCTAAGCGTAAGCATTTACGTTCTTTTAAGTGGTAGTTGCATATTAGTATTCACTAAATTCTAATAATATATTTACGAAATGTTTCAATAAAACTTTTATTAACTCTCTAAAAATCGATTCGTTCAAAGTAGCTTCTTCTAATGTTACGTAAAATTCTGTCAATAAACGAATAAATATCAATGAAAATGTTCCCCATCTAGTTAAGAGTAGTTTAGATTAATTCGAGGTGCAAATGTAAAATCGCAATAAGTATGTATCAATCGGAAAATTAATATTTTTTATTTGCTGTAATCAAGGAGATTTCCAATTTTAATAATTATTTCCTTAAGTAACAACGAACGTAAAATCTATCAAAGTTAGTAAAATTCTCACGGCATGGTCAGAATTTCTTACATATTACGGTAATTTGCATTCTTGTAAAAACAAAATAAGAGATCAAATGTACCAAAAGTACCCAAATGAATTTTATACGAATTTATTAACGAATTGTTGTTCATTACGACGTCATAATCAATCATTCTCCATAACAATACATTATATAAGTCAAAATACAAAGTAAATAAAAAAACTTAAGTCATCAAAGGGCATTAAATATTACTATTAAAAAAAAAATTTTTTAGCGTTCTACGCCATGACAATATGTCACGTCGCAATTACAATACATTACTTGATACGTCAGTCATTACTTTTATTACTCAATGCTTTATGATTCTAATAAAATTTAAAAGCAATTAAGATGACTTCAGTATGATTTCTCGTTTTATTGTACTTACATCGTATTGTATTATGCGCAGCAAAATTCAAATAATACAGGAAATACAACATAGCGATAGTACTATAAGTAATTCGATTATCGAATGTAGAAATTATCATCTATGCAAAAATATTGTAACTTGTAATCACGTCATTTGCTTTTATTCGAAAATAATAATATTCTTGACACAACCGCACAGAGAAATCTATCAACATTTGATGAAACAGGACAAGTCATAAAGGGTCGATTCTACTCAAAAATATAAAAGCAGGCTAATTGGACCAATTTGCAGTAAATAAAATCGAATAGCCTTTATAACTCAATACCAAACTATAAATATGCAAATAACTATTTTTCGATCCTAATTATTCAATTTTTGATAAAAGACACATTCCTGAACCTATCTCAAATAATACTATTGATGGAACCATTGAAGGGTGATCAATTCTGGCCTAAATAGAATAAATCGCATAATAAGTTCAAGAAAATCATCAAAACATTAAATCCCTTAAACACAAAGTATTCTATAAAAATCGCAAAGGAATGGAATCCGCCGCGACCAAGGAAATCATAACTTCTAAAATTATTTATTATACATCTTCCTCAGCTGATGATATATCCGAATTTAATGAAACTGATGAAATTTTAGATATTTACTTATCTTTTCAAGAGAAATGTGCATCAATTTCGTCTAATTCTTCTACTATGGAAAATGATACTAATGTTGTATAGAAACTATTCTAAATGCAATAAATACATTAAAAATATAAGAAAAAGTTTGAGAACGAAAAGAACTCCTATGTCTAACTTACCTCGCCTCGTAGTATTTCTTATTGTGAATGTTAAATTGAACAAAAGATCAAGCGAAGATTTTGTCTTGTTCAAATAATTTTAATATGGAGATTATGATCTTTTGACCGACAATTCCAATTACTCATATACTTGGTTTTTCTTACACGCAGTATATAGATAGAACTATTTTTAAATTGTAATTTGTTGCAAAGTAAATTATCAACGCCTCTCGTCCGATATTATATGCAATATTTTTTTTTGTTCTTCACTAATAATAAATTTTATTAATTCTTAAATTTTGGAAAATTAAAATCGGGTGATTTTCATCCATCATTTACAAATGCATTTTTTGTAATTTTCGTCAATAAAAATAAACTCAATTGAGAATTTCAAAAGATTAGATTTTCGATTTAACTCCAATATCCAATTTTAAAAAGCTTTTAACTTATATGGTAAGACAAGAAGCGGTTAGATCCTTTTTAAGTTAACCGATTTAGATTATTTAAGGGAAATATGCAGTTGGAAAAAATTTAAACCAAGGGCTGAGTTTTCTAATTGATAAATTCTATGCAAGAAAAAAAAAAATAAAAAAATAAAAAAATAAAAAAAAATGGTTTTAAAGAACAATTTAGAAAAAAAATTAAAAGACTTGGAAGCGAGAATTAAGGAACTAGAACAAAATAACGAAGGGTTCCGTTCACAATTCAAATATTTAGAAGAAAAAGTTAGAGAGCGAGAAGGAGAAACAAAAGCTAATCTCAATAATTAGAAGAAATTATTAAAGAACGAGAAGAAGTATCCAAAGAAAAACAAGGAATTATTAATGAATTAGAAAGGAGAATCAGTAATCTTGAATTAACGTTAATTATTTATGATGATACTGTTGATAGTTTAACTATTACAGATATTAATAAGGATGACATATTGAACACCTTAGGCGGATTGCAAAGATATCGAAAATTGACAGATCTCTGTTGCTATAGAACTCAATTAACAAGCTTACCAACATTACCTAACTCCTTAACGGAACTCTATTGCTTTAAAACTCAAATAACAAGCTTACCTATATTACCTATCTCTTTAACTTATCTCGATTGCTCTTATACTCAAATAACAAGCTTACCAACGTTACCTAACTCCTTAACAATACTCTGGTGTACTAACACTAAAATAACAAGCTTACCAACATTACCTGACTCTTTATCGGAACTTTGGTGTTTTGAAACTCAAATAACAAGCTTACCAACATTACCTGACTCCTTAACGAAACTGTATTGCTATGAAACTCAAATAACAAGCTTACCAACATTATCTAATTCTTTAACAGTGCTCTATTGCTCTAAAACTCAAATAACAAGCTTACCAACATTGCCAAACTCTTTAAACGTGCTCTATTGCTCTGAAATTCAAATAACAAGCTTACCAACATTACCAAACTCCTTAACTCGTCTTAACTGTAGTAAAACTCAAATAACTAGCTTACCAAATAAACCAGATTCCTTAACGAAAATCTACCCTGAATATTTAAAAAATCAATAATCAAACAAATATTCTACCAACTTTAAATTTTAACATCTTGACAAAATTTAACTAAAATTCTTACTTTTTCAACTTAAATAATAAATGATCAATTTTAACATTTATTTATTAATTATACAAGCATCTTTTATCAATAAAATAATTTTTTTTCTTGATTAATAATAAAATTTGTTAAACAAGATTTAAATAAATGATTATATCGTAACATCATAAATAAATTCAAAACCAATTTTCATATTCAGTTGTTGAATTGAGAACATGATATTTGATATTTAAAGTGTAAAAAAACTCGCAGCATTACAAATTTGTGACAATATAGCTTTCTTTAGATTTTACATGTTCGATTAATAGTATGAATGTTTTAAATCCACTTCAAATGTAAGTCTAATTATCCTGTTTTATAATTAATGAATTTTGATCCAAAGTATTACTCGCTAATATACCTTTTTAAAAAGAATATATAATATCAATGTCAGTTTATTAATTTTATAAAATATAAATCACAAGCTATTTTATATACATTACTTTAAAGTATTTTATACTTCCAATTTCTTCATTTCAGGTTGAAAATTTTATTAAATTTTTTACTTTTCATATTTTCATTAAATGATTATTTTTTTTTTTTTATTATATATATAATATATTTTATTATTTTATATTTATTTTTTGATTAAATGTTATCTAACGTCGTCATAAAGCAAGGTACACTCCCCAGTCAAAAGTATTGGACCACGTGATTGATCATAACTTTTGATGAAATGAATAAAAATGAGCCAAATTTTTTTTCTCGCATAGTTACAAGCTTTTAATATTTGAATATAAAATATTTTTTAATGCCAAAGATCTAAGAATTTATTGAATTTGAACGAGGTGAAATAATTGGCCTCTGAAAAGGTGCCCACAGCGAATGAAATATTAATATATATATTCTTGTCCATTCTATCTCATTTTTTATTGATTCAAAATGATGCTCATCATTGTATTTGGTATCGTCCTCATTAAAATTATGATGTTAAATTGTTTAATTCCCACATAAAATCAGGAAAATAAGACATAATGGTATAGTGGGTATTTTATGAAAAAATAAGAATGGATTTTTAATACAAGTTTCTGGTAAATTTATGGGTTTTTTTGTATACATTGAGATTTAAAAATAATCTTTTGCCTTTTATTGATAAGTTAGGAACTGAGTTAGAGTATATTTTTAAGTTGTAAATGCAACAGTTCATCGGGAAAAACAATTAAGCAATAGATAGAAATTATGGTAATTCAATCTCAAATATTTTATGGTCTGCATAGCCAGCTGACTTAATTGCAATTGAATATCTATAGGATATTTTGAAAAGAAAGGTTTGTAAACATATTCTACATCCAAAAATTCTTGGAGAAT
>CAJVPQ010003646.1:0-10716 GCA_910591825.1 Funneliformis caledonium
TTTATTACACTTTTACCCTTATCGTTACTGTCAGACATTATTAACAAATTTAAAAAAGCAAAGCAAAAAAATTTTCACCGTAATTGTTTATATGTTGATCTTTTTTTTTGTGATCGATCATTTGTGTAACGCAACCAATTGCAATTGAATAATAATGCCTGTTACATTTATTATTAAATAAACGGGGAAATAAACACAATTTACTTTTTTGATAGCTCTCAAGATTAAAATCAACTAGATATTTATATATATCCCTTAAAGATATTTTCTTTGAAAAACTTAAGTCAATCATGCTCATTGATCAAATAATGTCATATAAAAATATTAAAAATTATTTAAACATTCCTAAGGATTTAAATGAATTTATTAACATTTTGACAACTAATGCTTATGACCATGGTTTTTAAATCCAATTTAGAAATTAATACGAAATAAAGGTTTTAAAAGTTTGAGATTTTAAAAAGACAAAGATTAATAAAAAGTAACGTTAATTTTTTACAACTCAAGTTAAGCATTATAACGTAAGCAATATTTTATTTAAATTTACCAATAATTCAAAGATTATGCAATAGAAATAGTACATAATTTCCAAATTTGAAACACAAAATTTTGGAGAAATATTTTAATAACCATACATTTTAAGTTCTCATGAACCGAACTTACTATTATTCTCTACAAGGTATTTTGGACTAAGGTGATAAATATACCTCCTTGTACATAAAAATGATATATACCTTTTATAAACATAAACTTTGCTTTATAACAATACAAATTGACGTAAATTTCATGAGATCGGCAGGTGATCAATTTAGCGAAGCATTTCGGTTGGGTAGATAGAAAACCGTACCGTACCGGTTTTCTACCTACCCTTTCGGTTTTTAGATTCAAACACAAATTTTGTTATAAAATCATCCAAAATTAAAGTATCTTTATAATAAAATTTGGACTTTTTCGGAAGTATATGGTTTTTTAATAAAAAAAATTTTGATTTTTTGAATACTAAGAAATTTGGCGAATAAATTCAATTAGTAAAAATAATCCTTGTAACAGCATGAAGTATTATTTTTATAATTTTTATTTTATTAAGTCGGTCAGTCAAATGGGTTAAAGGTCTTTGACCGACCATTAGCATCACTAGTTTTAGAGATTAAAATTATCGATTTAAATGACAATCCTAATGAAGAACGACCTTTGAGAAATGCATTTGAAGTCATCAACATCACTCTATCTTCCAGAGTGCATTGGATACAATACTTTATTATTATTTTGTCACGTGTATAATGTTTATAATTATAAAAATCATTTTGTTTTTTCAAGAAGGTGACCTGGCGGGTTACATGAATTGAAAAATCGAGTTTGCGAGGCCTTATATACTTTTTTTTTTATTTTATAAATTAATTATTTCTTTTTTTAGGAAAGTTCTGTCTTTGAATTTGCATTAATTTTTTATTAAATTATCTTTGTTATAAAAGTGGGTTGGGCCGCTACAATTACCTAGGTACAATACAAATTTTCGAATTTCGGAGGACTATGGAGGGTACAATATTATTCTTGCCAAAACCAATGAACGTGTGACAAATTTTGAGCCGTTTCATAGTAATTTTATTTATTCAAATTTTGTTTTATATTAAATTGTTTAATTCTACGTTTAAACTTTGTCCCGTTCTTCAATGAGTCGTCCAACGTAATACAGGAAAATAAAATTAAAAAAAATCCGTTATTTATTAATAATAGCAAACAAATTTTAATAATTTTTATTCACATCACTGATAAATTCCAATCTGATCAAACTTGTAGTACCTGTTACTTGTTTTATTGAAAGAATATCAAAATATCTAAGGTTTAATTATCAAAGACAACGGTAAAAAATCCTAGTAGTAAGCTACTATTGGAAAAGAATCAAATTTTGTCTGAAATAAAATATTTCAAAAGTATTGTACATTTCTTTGAAAGGAATTTTTAAGCTTCAATGTATCGTCAATATCCAATTTTGAATTGAACATATACTGATAAATCATCATTATGATTACATATGGAGATGGACTAAAAAGTTTATGTGACGTTGCGTCATAACAATCGTTAAAAACCCTTTTTGCTTGAAAACAAAAAAAAATTTACTTCTTCCCACTTCACACAGACCGGAAATTCACACAAAAATATATTTTCGATTTATTTCCTTTTTTATTTACTTTTCAAGTAAAGGCTTAAATACCATATAAAATGGCTGTTTACCTGAAGATTTCCGAGTTCTTTGTTACACCAAAGATAAAGAGGAGTTTTTGCCTATGGCCAAATAACCCGGTTTCTGTCCATCCAGCTTTATTTTTCTGTGAAGAAATTGTCAAAGCGGGTAATGATGGACCAGTGATCTTTGAAGTTGAACCAGTTTAGCCTAAAAGTCATTAAATCGAGTTATCGGGCGTTTTTCCTGCGGATATAATAACCGGTTCCAGTCTATCTAGCTTTATTTTCCTGTGAAGAAATCGTTAAAGCGGTTAATTATGGACCAGTAGTCTTGGAGGAAAAATTAAAATAGCGTCCCGTTTAGAGTCTGTACTCGTATTCGTCGAGTCAATTCGAGTTAAATTTTGATTCGAGTCAAAATTTTATATACTCGAATCTTGATTCGAATAAGTATTCGAATACTTACTCGAGTTAACTACATAAACTTCGAGCGCATTCTACACTTTATTAATGTGCCATACTATTTACTTCTTAAATACTAAGCCTGAGTTATTAGGTGAAATGTTATTTTTAAAAAGAAATATGTATCCTTTTGATATATTATTCCACCAAAAGATAGATCATCGAATTTACATAATTAATGTTTTACTTGGCGAAAATTAATAAAATTCTTGAAAAGTCAAACATATCATGCGTTAATTTATATCGTTACGGTATCTTAATCATTATATATTGCCATTAATTATTCATTGTTAATGTAAATATGAGATACCGGCATCGTATAAAAAATATATATATATATATATATTTTTAAATTTTAATTCACTGAAAATCTTGCTAAAATTTGTACTAAAATTATTATGTAATTGCGCCATAACTTTCAAAGAAATTCTTTTTACTATTTAAATTTTAAAAGTTTAATTTCAATACTTCAATTAAAATTTATAAATTCATCATTAATAAATATAAAATATTGATACAAAATGTAAAATATAATTTCATTTATTATTTTATAATGTTTAGTTATTTTTTCGCTATTTTCGCTAAGCCAAATTAGGCGATAGCCGTCCCATGAAACACAGTTAATACTTACTCGAGTAGATGCTCGAATTCTATATTCGAATTCTGACTCGAATTCTGACTCGGGTACTCTTCAAATCAAAAAAAAATTCCTGACTCGATTCCAGTTAATTTTTTTAACTCGAGTCCAATAGTTCCGTTAATATAGGCAGAGTAATTATTAATAATTATTTTTATGGTTAAATTACGTATTGTATTCAATTAAAGACGAAATCACGCACAAGATACTAAATCTAAAAATTAGAACTTTATCAATTTCGCAAATACGTCTTCAAGAGAAAGAATTCATTATTATTCAAGTAGTAGACCCTGTAAATGGATATCCAGAAAGTCGTAAATTCAATGAGAAAAAAGATTAATTCCTTATAATATCATCGTGTAAATTTGCATCTGAAATTGTGAAAAAAGATGTATGCTTCGTAATGTATGTAAATATAAAAATTGCTTTTAGAACTGACGTTTGTGATAATGTATTTAGAAGGAATTTTGCGTGAAAGAAGAGTTACAGTAGGTAACAAGCAGCTCAAAACCTTTACTCCGATTGCCGCTATTTGAATAATCTGAAAAACAAGGTAATACAAAATTTTTTGTACTAGGGACTTTTCTGATCCTTGCCAAGTTTATTTAATTTCATGTTTAATGTCTGTTGTGATACATAAAATACATAAATATCATCATTAATCCTTAAAGTCAAACCAATCATTAATTTTTTTTTATAAACTATTAAATAAATAAAATGAAAAGAAGACCAAGCCAGGTAAAAAAAAAATTTTACAACCAAACATTAGTAATAAAAAATGTTCTACTTAATTTTATAATTAAATAATAAATAGAGTGGAAGTTCTAGAAGAAAACCTGAACCTACGCTAAGAAACTTGAACATCTCCATTTCATTTAAAACGGAATCCAATAATATCCTTCTAAGATTAAAAGAGGAAGGTTATACCACACCAGATGCTAAAGCAAAGGAACTTATAACGAGGTTAAATGAGACAAAAGTCTTATACACTCTAAAATTACTTTTCGAAAACCAACAACATCAATTTTCATCCCAGGTTTTAGTGGATTCATTAGAAAATTTCGCCAATCCTTTACTATTTAACCATCATTCTAAAGAAATAATGACAAGATTGGAATTTCACTTACGAGCTTGGGCCGCAGTCTTAGAACAGATATGTTTTTCTCAAATAGTACTTTGTAAGGTACTTCGAGATAAAATTTACAATTCCTTAGCAAAATTTGCTGAGTTTCATCGCAAAAATATACAAGTTGTTGAAGAAGGATTTAATAGCATTAAACCAAAGTTCATTCTATCTAATCAACAATATGATGAGGTTAATAAAAGGATTAAAAAGCATAACTATAATATTGACTTTTTATTGATTCATTTGCGTGATACACTACATAGTCTGCGTGATGATGAAACTTGGTTTCAGGAAATTTTAAGAAGAACTAAGGAGTTGTTGAAGACTGTTCTAAATATTGCACCAGGAATTACAAGTAATGTAGCACCCGGGGTTGCACTTCCAAATGATAACTGTTCAATCTTATCAATGCTTACTCAATTACGTCAAGGTTTAAGTTTTAAATATCCAGTAGCAAATTATTATATAGATTGGAGAATTATGTTGATAATTCAACATAACATTTTTATTTGGTCTGAAAGTGATGAAAAGATAATTGGTAGAAAGTTTGGAGAAAGGATATTAATGGAATATCTTTGGAGTTATTCGGAGAGAGAGTGGAATAATGTTGTTGATAAATCCATATTAGATTCTCAAACTAAACTTGATGAAGTATCAAATAAACTCATCAAGAATTTAAGAAACACAGGAAGCTTTTTAAATGATCTCGCTGGAAATGAACCACTCGCGTTACCGGATATGTTATGGTTTGGAATATTGGATCTCGCACAAAATCTCATCCAAAAATCTAGTCAGCCAACTATTTATGGTCTTTGTTATTATCTAGCAATTGAGACACTCAATAAAGCTCCAAACTCTTTTATTCAATTTAAAGCAATTGAAATATTATTATATTTACAAAATATCAACGAATCATTTTCAATAATAAAACTTGATTTTGACGAATATGCTCAAAAATTATATGAAAATAATTCAGTAGATTCTTTAGAATCATTTCAAAATTTATTAGAATTTGTTAAAGAAAAATGTCATGAAGATATCGGAAAAGGAAAAGAAAAATGTTTTGATCAGAATACATATTTTAAACAAGTAGAAATATTGGATTCTTTTAATATTATTGATGTTATTGCAAATGAAATGACTTGTATTATTAGTCATGAGCCAGAAGATCACCTATGTATTTTAAAGTGTCAACATGTGACTTCTTTAAATAATTTAAACAAATTGAAACAAAAAGAGTGTCCTATTTGTCGAGAAAAATTTGAAAATAGTGATATTAGATTCTTATTACAAAATACTATTTACAAAAATCTATATTCGCGCTTTATTGATGCTGGACATGTTTTACCCCAAATTGAATTGAAACATTCAGATCGAATAACTGATAATCAACATGAGGATGATTCTGATAATTCAGAAGTTGATCATATTTTAATTAAAAAAAAGAAATATATTAAAGAATTCAAATTTAACACAAATATATTACAACCTAAAAAACGACGTCCAGCTTATCAGAATGTTATAAAAGAATTAACAGATAAAAATTATGACATAGCTATATCAAGCTGTCAAGAATATTTAAGAGTGTATCATAAAAGTTATACAATGAAATGTATTTTAGCTTATGCTTATAGATGCATTAATAACTATGAACAAGCGTTATCATATTTAAATGATGCTATCAGGTTGAAGGAGCACAATCAACTTGCGTATCTTATTCGTGGGGAAATACTTTTCAGACAAGGTTACTATGAAAATGCAATACAGGTATTAGAAAAATTAACAAATAATAATAATATATCAAGTAACTTAATGATATTGTTAGGTAATAGTTATTATTCTATAGCAGAAAATTTAATAAATGATAAGGAAGATTATTACGATAATGCTTTAAAAAGTTATAATTTAGCATTACAAAAGGATTCGAAAAATTATTTATGTTTGAAGTACTGTGCGCATATTTATAAAATTCAAGGAAGATATTTGGAGGCATTAGAAATGTTAGATAAATTACTGGAAATAAATCAACTTGATTCATTAATACTATGTTATTATGGAGAAATTCTTAATTATCTAGAAAAATATAATGATTCAATATCGCATTTCTCAAGAGCCTATCACATTGATCCTGAGAATACTCATATTTTAATTAACAAAGCTATTACTCATTATGAACTTCGAGAATATGAAAAAGCTCTATCAGATCTTAATGAATTGATCCAATTAGATTCTTCAAATAGTCTTGCATATTTTTATAAAGGACTAATATACTATACATTAGGAAACAATGAAAAAACTAAAATTGAAGTGAAACGATGTATATCATTATTCAATTCTGGTGATCATTTAGCGAAATTTCTGTTATATTATTTAAATGGTTTATTTGATAAATCATTAATTGGCGGAAATATTTTAAATGATTATTTAACACAAGAATATTCAGATACAAGATTATGGTCATTTTTATCTGAATATTTTGAGATAAGTGATAATGACTTTATTGAACTTGGAATCATTAATAATTTTCATAAACTCGTGTATAAAGGTAAGAAGAATATTTAAATTTTATTGTATGAATATTATTTACTTTTAATTTAAAGAATTATATTGTAGAAAAATGTGTTTATTATACTTCAAATCTTACAAACTTGTATAATGAATTTCATCGGTTTAAAAAGATTGATACAAATAGGTAAGCATTCCGTGTAAACTTTATAATTTAACTTATTTAACGAGCTAACTTTATATTAAATCTAAGTTTGTCTGGACAAGTGTTATCTTTCAATGATGAAATAATTCCTATTATTTTGCCTAAACTTGGTAGTACTAGGTTTATTTCATGTTACGTTACATGGAAAATAAATGTTGAAAAGTTATTGTCCAAAGATTGTTATGTGGAGTTTATTGTTAAAACAATTGATGTAAGTTATATATTACATATGTGCAAAAATAAAAATCTTTATCGGTTTTAATTTATTATAATAAATAGATATATAGCAGTCGTATTAGATGTCATAAATTAACAAATGAGAATTTATCAGGACTTGTTGGATTGGGTTGGATTGAATATTCACTTCCATTTAAAGTAAATAAATGGGTACAACCCTCAATAAACGTAAAAAATAATTCTATTATCATGGTAAGTATCTACCTGAAATTTATGAGCATATTGTTAAAATCAATGATTTTATTAATGAATTTAAATTTTAAAGCAAATAGATTATGTTCGACTTACGACATATATAAAGGATACTATTTATATTCCTAAAATAGAAGATCCCTTACAAATCTATAAGTTACACCCAAATGTTCCAAAAGTATTTAACGACAAGTATTTTTCAAAAATGGAAATGGAAAATTTGATAGAATTAAAGGATGTCATTGGTTAATTATATGTTATAAAATAAATTTTCGAAGACTAATTTTTATTTACAGTTCATATTTTTATTAATTTAAATTAAATGTTGCTTTATATCTGAAAATATTTAGCTTAGAATTAGGTTTATGTAAAAGTGATTTTACTCATCAATTTCACTCAAGGAAGTTAATATCTGAAATATTTAATAATAAATTTCGTAGATTTCTTTATAAAAAAACAATAAATTTCAACTTCAGAACCACTAAAAACAATGTTTAAAATTCGTTCATCGTACATACTTGTAACAAACTTTGGTTATATACAGTAAATATAAAACTATTCACGAATTAAATTATTATTAAAATATACTTGCATCGATTTTTTTAACTTCTCAGAACCAACAATATAAGAAATTCCCTTCAATAACTTAATTGTTCTACATGGGAACATATTCTTTGTAGATCAATTTCGAACGTGTGTCATACAATTAAGATTATTTTCACAGTTCGCCTTCTTTCATTTTGCATATACGGGATAAACATATCCTTTCTCTTTCTCCCTTGCGATATCATCGTCTTCGCCATTTTAACTCCATAAATTTCTTATTGTAAGTTGTAACTTCGTTAATTTCTTTCGTTTATTTTTACGAATATTTGTTTCCTAGTTTTAATTAATTAGCATTTATAAATTAGCGTTAATAAAATTGAATTGCGAAAGTATAGAACGTCGACTTTGAGGCAACACTGAATAATTAATTTTATTGGACTATATTGCATCATAATTACTTAATTACTTATTAATAAAACACCTTTTGTTTACATTTAAATTGTTATAAATACATAAACAAAGAACCAATTTATGACCACGCTTAATGTTTAGGATTAACACCAACTTGTGAATTTTTAATGCATGCAATTTATTTGTTTAATTCTGCGATTCTTAAACAAAATTAGAGTTTCCTTAATCGGTAAAGTTGCATAATGATGTGGGTAGGGGAGAAAAATCGTTGCGGATCGATTTACTGTATATTTTAAGAATGCAAAGTACCGGTTCTACAAAAATTAGAAAATTTGGATTGATAAATTAATAACGCCACTATTTATCTGCAAAAAATAATCAGGCAACTTTGTTATGTTCTGGTGAATTTTCATTAATGCAATCATCATTGTTTCAAGGAACGACGTAACATTATGCGATCTAACATCCGGTCATACTGTTGCAATCACAATGAGGCACTAGTTTAAATAGAATCATGCGATGAAAAACAAATTACACATGAGGCAAAGTGTGTACTTACAGTACATCTTTTATCTGCCCATTTATAAGATCGTTTCGTATATAAAATTTTATGAGATGTGATTAGTATAAGATCCATTTCTTTTTTTTTTTTTTACTTAATCTTCAACCCCCTTGAATAGTCATTCATCTGAAGTAAATTTGATATCATGATCTATCTATTTATATGAATGAAGCTTAAATTAAGTTTTATATTTTGATTAGGCTTACGAAAGAAATTCTAATGTATAATTATTAATCTTTATTTAAAAAATTTAAATATAAATTTAGGCTCAAATTAATCATTAAACCACGGCGAATTTTCCTAATTAAGCATCTTCTAAATCGGAGTCTATAATTCTTCGATTAATAAACGAATATCCGAACCTTACAACAAGATTTCTAAAAGCCAATGGTGGTTTATTTGCCTTCTCACTATCTTATGAATTTCACGTCCCTCACACGGGTAATAATAATTTTAAGGCGTGGTAAGATTATAAAAACGCCATTTGGAAAATATTTGTGTAAGGTTCAAGCTAAAAATCCGCAAGGCGGCACAGAAACAATTTTCAAAGAAGAGCTGAGGCAAGCAAGAAAAATATTAATTGATGAAATACATGATATGCATTTTCTTATTGGCCCACTATCGAAGAAGGGACAAACAATCATAGAAACTTATTTATATAAGAAACATTTTTTTAAAAAATCAATGTAAACTTTATTTATTTTTTATTAACAATTTTTATTTAAATTATACGAGTACAATTATAACAACTCATATGACAAGGCTAAAAGATCAGAAAGAAATATAATAAATAAATAAATAACTTACGAGTATCTTCTACTTCTTCCAAGGATGGGATATCAAAACGGCTCGGTCGACTATCGACTGCGCTACAAGGATGGAGAATATCCAACAGGACTCGGGTTGCGTGAGCACCCACTCGTGAAGCTGTTTTATAAACATAAGGGAAGTTGCATAGCAATTCCTATTTCAGAAATCGCAGACCCTTACGTTCACGAGCAGTATTACCGGTCCTTTTCAATTGTAGATACAATTAAAGTCGGTCCCCCCCCATCACTATTGAGAAGAAAATTAAAAAAAAAAAAATGTTACGAAAATCAAACGATTGTATACCCGAATTTATGCCACTTCCACTTCTTCGTTGTTGACTAATAATTAAGATATTAACATTAATAAGGTACATCACATTTATTTTTGAATTTTTTAGTCTTGTCGATATGAGTTGTTATTTATCGTGAGAAAAATGAAGGAAGAAGTTTGAAATCAGAACTCGAAATAAATTTCGTTTCCAGGTATCTTCGACGATTTAAAAATAAATTCTAGAAGTAATTAGTTATGGAATCTAAGTAAAAATAGTCTCGTAGAAGGTAATAGATGCAATAGATCGGAATATCAGTTACGCTTAAAAGTAAATATCAAGGAGAAAATATTTTTTGTAATGGAGGATATTCGTCCATATTTCACGAAATGACGAGGAAAAACTATTGTCGATTGGGTACTAAAAGAATAAAGAGCTTACCAGCAAGTTAAGATTTAAAATCCAGATACCAGCTACGGCATGAGTATAGTTCTTAGAAGATAGTCTCTCGCTGAAAGAAAGATAAAAGCCGTGACAGTTTATTCAAGGTGGGCGCGGTTCATTATGAGAA
>CAJVPQ010003647.1:0-10716 GCA_910591825.1 Funneliformis caledonium
GAAATTTTAAATAAACATAATTTTAATATTAAATATTAGCGCACAGTGCTTTTATAAATTTGGGCGCATATATGCCATAGCGGTAACAGCCGCACACTATTTATAAATTTACCACACAAAATGATATATAAATTGTGCGTCATCTGCATAACAATTTATATTTGAAAAATTATTACTGGTTTGTATCAGAATTTGTTTCTATACTCTTATAATATGTTAATTAAAGATGGCGTTGCAACTAGTTGCAACCATATGATACTTATTTGTCACTGGTTGTAACTAGTTGCAACTCAATTTTTATTAATGTTGCAACTAGTTGCAACCTTGTGATGCTTATTTGTCATCGGTTGCAACTAGTTGCAATATCATCTTTAATGTTAATCAAGTTAAGCAAGGTTAAAAGACAATTATTTCCTTTCATGAATGCTTTTCTTGACTTTAGCTCATAGATTCTCAATAGAATTGAAATCTAAATTTGAGCAGGTCATGAAAGTATGCATAGACCATTTTCTGCATGAAACTTCTTTATAAGTTTCATTTTGTGAAAGTGAGTATTATCCTTTTAGAATATAATGTCACAGTTTAGAAATGCATATCTCATAGTTAGTATGATACATTTGCAAAGAATAGTGATATATGTAATAGCAATAACTATTCCAGATAATGGAACAATCAGTTTTAAGTCTCATTTTGAAAAGCATCTCCAAAATATTCAGCTAGAACTATGTTTCACTGTAGCAGAAATTAAGAAATATTCTATTTTTCATGAGATTTATACTATACTCAACTATAATAGCTTTATTAGAATTGTATAAGATAGATTCATCACTTCATATGATCTCTGACCAATCATCTTTTATCCAACTTTGATATTTCAAACATCATGTAAGATGTGTCTTAACATTTGCTGATATAATTAAAGCTTTCGTTAAGTAATATAATTGTTTAATCTAACTGCACAAAGTATTCAAACTAATAATACAGTCCTCAGCGAAAAGAATGGCGGTAGAAGACTGCATCTATTTTAGGCTGCAGTTTCACCACTTTTTGGATTTAGGCATTTATTTATGTACTCAAATCAGACATTAGAACCTGAATTAAAAAGGTAAGTTAAAAAAATAAGGTTTGTTATTTGTTTTTATTTTGATTTCCTTTCTGAAACTATGCCAAGCTCTTTAGAAATACAAAGAAATTCTGTTAAGTCACTTTGGGACCAAAAAATGCATAATGCAAAAGAAATTTCTAATTGATTATACATTCCTTTGCACATATGTGAATGATATGTCAGTTTACTAAAAAAAACTAGCAAAATTTCTATTGGTCACTCTTTCTGACTGTCTAAGAAAATTGACTTCAAATCAACGCCATCCATATTAGAAAAATTCTTAACATAATCATTTTACTACAGCAGGTGAACTTAAGGCAAAATTGGAAGAAAAAGATACCAACCTTGATGTCAATAAACATATAATACTTCATAAGCTCAACAATCTTTTATATGTTTCTATTCTTCCAAGAAAGGTTTCTCTCTTGACCTAAAAAGTGAAGGATTTTTGTTTGTCTTGAGCATATGTTCATTCGTGATATAACTGAAAAAAAGTTGTTTTTTTCTGATGAAACAATACTTCAGATGTTTAGAAATACCATGTGTGCATAGTCTCATAATGCATAACCAATTACCCCTATGGTAAAGCACCTATTCAAGGTTCATATTTGGGCAGCGATTAGTCCAATTGCCCCTATGGTAAAGCACCTATTCAAGGTTCATATTTGGGCAGCGATTAGTACTAAAGGAAAAATTAGCATTTATTTGTTTACTGAAAATTTGGATCATCATTTGTATCGAAAAATCTTGGATGACTATCTGTATAACAAAGCGGATATGTTATACAGACGCGGCTGAGTCTTCTAACAAAATAATGATCCAAAACACACTTCACACGATATTCAGGAGGACTTGAAAAAATATCTTTCAGGACGAATTCTTTCTTGGCCTTCATACAGCTCAGACTTGAACCCTATTGAAAATGTATGGGCTGTATTAAAAGGAAAGGTAGAGAAAAAGATCAAGTATTTAGTAGCAAAAAAAAAATATTACCTGTGATGTATTCCTTAATACAATCAAGCAGGAATGGGATGATCTTGATGATGCTATGTTACTTTGGTACATCGAAAGCATGCCAAGCTGGATTAAAGCATGTATCAATGCAGAAGGAGGATACACTAAATATTAATTAATAATATAAAAGTTGTCGTTAGTATTGTTTTTATAAATAATAAAAAAAAAATATACATTAAAATAAAGTTTGTACATACCGTCGAAATATGTTTCTGCCATTCTTTTCGTCGGAGACTGTACAAGTTAAAACATTTTGTCTAGTCTTTTTTGTCAGAATTGTTGTACTTTTGCAAAGTATAAGTGATGATTTTTTTTATTGTTAGTAATAATTTTCTTAGTTGGCTTTATCTTAAATCTTTAATTAAAGGTAATTGACTAAAATGAGGCTTTGAATTAATAGTTCTGATATTATCCATTCTTTTTAAAATATCAAGAACTATTAATTTTTTATAACTGATAATCATGATAATAATTTAATAATTATTACTGCATTGATGGTAAAAAATTATGCCACTGTGTTATTCTATTATTAATTTTTAAACATTTTTGTTATTTTAAAAAGATAAAATTTTATTTTAATCTAAAATCAAAATAAATAAACTAAACACATATTTATTTAGTTTAATTCAAGTAAACAATGTCTAGAACATTATATAGCCACAATTTTATACAATTATATGATATATTTAGTATGAAAAAAACCTTTAAAAGATGATATTCAGAAACTTTTAACAGAGTCTATATTTATATAAAATTAATTAACTATTTATTATACTATAAATTAACTAAATATAGATATAAAAATATATTTAAAAGTAATAAAATAAAATTAAACTGGCAGTGTCACATCGAAAAAATAAAAAAATAAAATAAAATAAAATTAAAATAAACTATAAAAATAATAAAAATAAATAAAATAAATTATAAATGTTGAAAGAATTACAAGTGAAATAAAATAAATAGAATAAATAAGTTATATAAAAAATATAGGAGAAAAGAAGAAACAAATGAAATAGAATTATTATTAATTATTATTTAACATAAAATTATTATTGATTAGCAAATTTCACATAATATTTGAGGTTGCAATTTTTTTTATTAACAATGTATAATTTAAATAAATATTTATATAATTTAAAGTATTTTAATATAAGAATATATATACACAAGATAAAAGTATTTAGACATTATGTAAATTACTAAATTAATTGGATAAAGTTGACTATAAGTAAACTTATTTTTTTATTAATCAATATAACTTCAATTTTATAAATAAATTTATTCATCATAATATATCATATAATACATAAAATTTTTTAAAGAATTTAAATAAAAATTGGTCAAACTATAATAATCTAAAAATTTATTTTAAAAAAATTCAATTTTAATAAAAAGTTTAGTTATACAAAAGGTGATTATGAATACCTGAATGATAACTATTTTTTGTTTATTCGCTTTGTTTACAAGTTTACATATATTTCTAATTTAAGCATTTGTTTAAGATATAAATGGATATCGATCACAATAATAACAAATAATTTTCTTTTAAATAAAATTGATTAAAATAAAAAAATTGAATGCTGAACAATATGGAGCAATTATTTACAGCTACAAATGAGGTAATTAATATCAAAAAATTGCTAATATCATTCAATGTATTAAACAACTATCTATGATACGATAAAACATTTTAAAGAAACTGGTTCTGCAATACTGAAAATATATTGTAGTCTGAAATCACTTTTTAATTCAAATGCATAATCTTCACTCAAAAGATTGTTACACAAAATTTAAAGCATCATCGCCTTACTACTCAAAAAATTTAAGAATTATGGACTAAAAAAAAAGTAAGTTTCAACTGTTACAATTCGTCAGACTCTTAAAAAAGTTAGCTTACGTTCGTATGTTATTCGCTTTAAACCATTAATTTCTGAAAATAATAAAGAAAAAAGATTGGCTTGGTCATTGGAATAAGAAGATAGGAAAATTGTAAAATAGAAGAAAATTATATGGTCTGATGAATCAATATTTAACCAATTTTCATAAGGTCATAATTTACATGTGTGGCATATAACAAAAGAAGAATTTGATCCTTTTTGTTTAATTGCTACAGTAAAGCACAGTCCTAGTCAAATGTTTTAAAGATGCTTTTTGTGATATGGGCTGAAATCTCTTGTTCTTCTTCACAAATCTGTAATAGGACAAAGATATGTAAAAGTGTTACAGAGACATACTATTCCTTCAATTTACAAATTAGTTTCTTGCAAACAAGGAATTTTTTAAGAGGATAATATTCCACTTCATCAAGCAAAGATTACTGCTAATATTCGCTATGCCTCTAAGATTTTTATACTACCCTAGCCTGCACAAAACTCCGATTTAAATCCTATTAAAAATCTTTGAAATGAAGTTGATAAGAAACTTCGTAACTTGCATAATCAACCTAAAAATGTAGAAGATATAGAATGTAAAGTAAAATATGCTTGGCGTTCAATTCTACTTGAGTATATTTAAAATTTGGTTGAAAGTATGCTCTGTCGTATTCAAGCATATATAGTAGCCAAAGGTGGTTCAACAAAGTATTAATTTATTATTTTTTTTAATAAAATATATAGGAAATATTCAGAACAAATAAATTTTTTGCTTATTCTAAAAAAAAATTAATTGATGATCTGTAAGTCAACTGATCAAAATGATTGATAAATTATAATAAAATTTGACAGACATTTATTAAATAAAAATTGCATTTCTGAATGTTAAGTTGTTCATAATAATTGTAATGTCTAAGAGACGTCGCTTTACTTTAAACCTTTTAGGAATTAGGCATATTGCTCAAGAATTACATTATGGTGTTTTTGCACGAAGTTGGTGGGAACCTGTTTCATTAAAATTAGAAAACAAAATCAAAGTTTTAGCTGTACCCTTTTATTTATATATGCGTATTAATTGCAACCTTAATAGTAAAGACTTTACCATTACAGTTGTTCAAAATAATAAAAATAAATACAAACCTGGTTTTTTATGTACCTGTAAAAATATAAGTTCAGAGATAGAATCTTATCCTTTAACGACCATAAATTCCTGTTATAAAAAAGTTTTTGGTACTAAAACTGAATATTCTGGTGTAGCTGTTATAGGGTTTAAAAAATGAAAATATTGTTTAACAATTGCTAGAAAAAGTAGAATTTTGTCTAATATTTCTTCAAATTGAAAATTTTTAGTTGTAATATTAGATCTTGACTATTCATTTAATGATTCTAATGATAGATATTATGGAGCTAGAATAGGATTTGTTTCTTCTTTTATTACATGATATTGTGATGCACAACATTTATTTTTATTAAAACTAGAAGATAACTAATGTCTTTTGGAAATATACTTAGATTCTAACAAGATTTGGCAATTTATTGGATTTACACTAGATGATGTTTGAAAAAAAGTTGGCGTACATACAAAATTTTTTGGATCATATATCTTTGGAATTACACATGAATCTATACAACAACTTTTACAATCTAAAGATAATAAGTTAGTTACTTGTAAACTGAAGGAATGGAATAATAATGAAATACTTATGAAAGTATATAATCAACATATTAAAATATGTAAAATTTTAAATACAATAATTAACTGGCTATCTTTATTTTATAATTGGTATAAACAATATAGTACTATTGTTCAATTTCCACTTGTGTTAGCTAAAATATATCCAGATGGTTACGAATTACAAGATAAAGAATTAAGAGTATAGTGAGCAATATTTCAAGTATGTGAATATTCTAATATAACACCTTTTTTATGTGTTGAATCTCAAGTTGAATTTTGGAGTAGAGCTTATGATGATAAAGCAGATAAACAAATTTTAAACAATTTGTATAAAGCTAATTTGCTTCAAATTGATAATGAAAATTTCGTATCAATTTCTTTACCAACTACTACTCAACAAGCACAAATATTTTGAAAAAGTTTTCAAGATGCAATTAGTTTAAATAAAAGAGATCAGGATGGTAAAATCCATATTTTATTTATTATTGCACTAAATTTTAAATATACAGATATAATACAAGAATTATCAATAAGTAAATATAGTATATAATATTATATAATTTTAGGTATAATATAATTAATTTTTGATTTTATTATTTATTCAGATATCTAGTCATACTATAAATAAAGCATAACAACATACTCGATTATATAGTTCAGGAGCTCTATCTTTAGAAAAAATAAAAAGAACAGCTCAACATTTAAATAATATACAAGAAGAACAATTTGTAATTTTTTTTCAAGATCGTGAAAATATAACTATGAGTTCTTACCAAATAAATGTAAAAACAGGATTGTTAATTCTGTATTAACGTGATCAAAAATTGGAATTATGAAATAAATTTGTTGAAACTTATCCAAATAGTATGAAAAGAACAACCTTTATGACATGTTTAAAAGATTCTGCAAATTTGAAATATCGTTATGATCTTGAAGGTTTATGTCAAATATGTAATGATTATAAATTTGAAACATTTAAAGATTTGGCTAATATAATACATAGCAATTTTGAAAATAAAACAATTACGGTTAGTTATTGTTTAAAATTATATAAATTGCTTTTATAGAATAAAATAAAAATCACTTATCTGAAATAATTATTAGAATACAATTCTTGATCAACTTGATGAATTGAAAAGACATTTAAGACGTGGTTTTGAAAAAGAATTGATAATTAATCCTGATGGTCAAATTATTCATAATCCTTGTATATCTCATTGTTTACTATTTGCATTTGGAGAATGCAATGATAAACATGAAATGCAATGTTTAAAATGTAATTTATTTTTAAGTTTTTTGATTTTATGACTAAAAATATTTCTGAAGATTACCAATCTCAACTTACCAAAGCAAAAAACCAATTATTATATTATTTTTCATACTAAGCTTGTAAAGTGTTTTTGAATGCCCAATTCAAAGCTACACTAGCTGAGTTAGATTTCAATAGTGCAGTTATTGTCGCTGATTATAAAATACGGGTATTACCAAAATTAGCACTTAAAACAAAATAGGATTTTTCTGGAAAGTGTGGATGGACCTTACATACTATTTTGATTTTATAAAAGAAATAGAATCAGATAAATTAGATGTCAAAGCTTATGATCATTGATCAATATATATCAAACAAGATGCTTGGTTTACAGCTTCAGCATTTGAAGCAGTCTTTGAAACAATAGATAAAAACCCAAATGGATAAAAATAATATCAAATAATGGTTCTTATTATCATAATTAAAAACTTATGGCAATTATGAGTCATTGGTATAATTGTTATGATATTGAAGTTCGAAGTTGGTTATTTCTTGAACCTGGAAAAGCAAAAACAACTGTAGATTTACATCATGCAACAGTAAGTATAATCAAATTTATTTTATCAAATCAATAAAATCAATTAGTTATAATATAATTTGATTACCATTGTTTCTAGATAATACATGCAATTAAGCGATATGTACGAATTGGACATAACTTATCAAGTAGTGAAGATATAATTCAAGCAGCAAAAGGTTTATCCAGTACCATGTTAGCTAATATTAAACAAAATCGAAATAATAATTTGGATGGAAAAAATATTAATGATGATGAATTAGAAGAAACTAATAAATCAAAAAAATCAAAAAAGAAATCAAGAATTAAAACAATCAAAGGCATTTCTAAATTATTTTATTGGGAATGGTCATGTCAAGATAAATATAATGGATATATATATGCTAGACCATTACCTCATATTGGAAATTGGAGTAATTTTTCACCATTATATATAGCTGAACTTTGGAATGTTCCTCTTCATAAACCTTAACCATCAATATCTCAATATATTTACTAGTCGAAATACTCCAATTTAGATAGCTTTTGTATAGCCATTTTTGGCCTGAATTATAACTGAAAGCTGGTAGAATTCTGTTACTGAAAGGTTTTTTAATTGGTACAGTTCGACTGTCACTTGCATAATTTTCGATCTAACATTCATATAGCTTTCAAATAATATTCAGATAGCATTTTTATATCGAATTACTAGGCATTTTATATCGAATTACTGAGTATTTCATGTTGATTCGCTATATTTTTTATATTGAATTACTGAGTATTTCATGTTGATTCGCTGTGCATTTTTATATTGAATTACCGAGTATTTTATATCGAATCACTATACTTTTTATATCGAATTGCTGACTTTCGATTATCTGATATATTATATTTAATCGCAAATGATGCAAATCGTTAAATTTATTATTACAAATTAACATAACTACTAGCTATACATTCATGTTAATAAGATTATAAATTTCTTCTACAAATTATTACTATTAATATCTCTTGCTCTGTTTATACCAACTTTTTAACCAATTTTATGTTGAATCAATTACCTGAAAAATAAAAAATATTAGCAAAAATTCAGAAAAAATATTAAATTACGCTATGCTTTTAATATACTCACCACCTTTAGTAGTACCTTGCCTAAATCTGCACCTCAGACTATTCTAGCAGTTAAGGATTCTGCTTCATCTGAACTATGCATACCTTGACTTTTGGAACTTCTTTTTATGTCTGAATCAGCTTCATCATGATCACTTTCAACATGAGTACAGTTCAGAATATTTGAAGAAGGAGAAATATTAAAGTGTTGCAAATTATCATTATATACATGAGGTCTCAATAGTTAAGCAGTTTGTAACGTCAAGGAATGCAGATCCAATATATTTAATAAAAGGTTTTTTAACTAAAAATAAAATAAGCTAATATGGTAAATCTATATATATATTATAAATGACAAGGATAAATAAATATGGAACCTCGTTAGAATGCCATGAGCGATCATATTTGCTTGACAGGTTTTCATCATCAGTTTCACTAATTTCAGGATAATGATATTTATTATTCCGTAATATACCAATCAATTCATTTTGATCATATTCTATAACCTCAGAATTTTTCGTCGTATAAAGTGATTTTGCACCTTTTATCTGACGAATTTTTTTCTAATTACAAATTGTATATATATATATAAAAGTTGTTAGTATGAGTATTAAAAAACCAACCAGAATTCATACTTCATTTAGTCGCCCATTTGCATGTAATCGACAGTCATCGTCATCAATCTGACCTTTTTTTTTGTAATTGATTCAGCTTCTTCTGGACCTATGAAGTGACTTGAGCCACTTGGTGATCTGATCATATGAAGGATTGTAATTCAGCTTCAAAGCTTTGATAAGTTCTGGAATCAGCTTCCGTCTTATTTTCAAGTTCTTTTAGCTTGTAAATGTTTCATTATAGTCTAAATCGCACTCTGTAGGTATTGTCTTTAAAATGATTTTCATTTTCACCTAAATTGCCCATAAGAATAAAAATTTGATAATGATTATATAAAAGTTATTTATATAAATCATACAACCCTTGCACTTTTTCCATCTGCTTCAATAATTCATGCATTATCTTGCGTACAATCTGAACTTTTATCTGAACTACTATTATAATAATCAGATTTGATCGATCATTTACTTTTTTTTGTTATTTTTTGATGCTTATATGATCGATCTTCATCTTGCCGCATGTTTCTTGGCTAATGAAGTGACTTGTATCGATCCAATTTCTCGTTGAGTTGATCATTCTCTAAACTGAATGCCTTATTAACATTCATAAAAATTCTATTTGTTTCCTCTAGGTCTTCTATCTTCTTTTGTAATTCTTTATTTTGTGCTTTTAGTTTTACGTTTTCTGATATTATATCTGGTATAGCTACAAATTATTAGTGAATAATGAAAATTGGAAACTTAGTTAATATATTTAATTAACAAAGTTATAAAAAAAACTAAAATTAAATCAAGTGATAATCAAATGAATCAATATTAAAAATAACCGTTATCGTTTTCTGGCTCATTATCAATACTAGGACTGACTCTAGAAAATGACTTTGGCAGATGGATATTCGGGAGATTTACTCACATGCTTGTGATTCTTTGAGCTGTAATTCGACTTTGTTAACTCTCATTTCTTTCTTTTCCTTTTTTTCTCCTTTCTATTTCTTCTCTTTTTTTCCTCTCTTTCCTTCCTTCTCTCTCTTCTCTTATTTTTTTTTCTTCTCTTTCTTCTTTTTCATTCCTCTTTTCTCTCCCTTCTGAAATGAATTCAGGAATTAAAAGACGAAAGCAGTCTTTTGTCTGACTTTGTCTTACTTTACGATTCATATTTAGCAAAAAATAATTAAATATTAATACATAAATACACGTAAACTGGACTATTTTATAGTAAGCAAAGAATAATATTATAATTTTATTGATAATTCGATTAACTTTCTCTATGGCTTTTTTTTACTGATATTTTCAAAAAAAAGTTTATTATTAATCAAACTAGAACCGTAATTATATAAAAGATTTTCTGTATAACTACAAAAAATGTCACGTGTGATACAGTTGACAAAATCAGTCACATAAATTTTGTGACATTATTTTCGTGGCTGCGTCACAAAGATCACTATGAAAAATGAAATAACTATTACGTAATCATACTCCTACGTTGCATGCTAGCATACTATTAAAACTTTATAGTGAGATT
>CAJVPQ010003648.1:0-10716 GCA_910591825.1 Funneliformis caledonium
ATTATTTATTTAATTAATAAAAATTAATTAATTTATAATTATTGATTAATAATTTTATTTATATTTTTTTGATTTATAATTTTAATCAATAGATTTATCTTTAGTTTCTTATAATAGCATAATAAGGTTGGTAACTTTTTTATTATTTTACCTATTTTTTTTAATTATTAATCAAAATTTAATAGCTTTTTTGATTTTAGTTAGAACTGATTTTGCCATTTCAAATGAATATAATTGTAATACCTTTCAGCTTATTATATAAATATAATTAAGTGCATGATAAAAATTTCTTTTATTATTTTTTCTATTATTTATTACTAATAATTCTATCTGATAATGCCTTAGATTTCAAGAATAATAAGTCTCTAATATATTAAAATCGTAAATATTATTAGTAATAATCAATTAAAAAATAAATAAAATAAATAAAACTAAATAAAAAAATTAAAATTAAAAATTAAAAAAAATAAATAAATTAAAATAAGTAAAAAAATGAAATTAAAAAAAAGAACCAAATAAAAAAATATAAAAAAAAGTAAAAATAAAAATAAAATTTAAAAGGAATTAAAAAGATTGTGAAATAAAAAAATTAAAAACAAAAGATCACGAGAAGATAAAAATTAAAGAAGGAATTAAAAAAATCATAAAAATAAAAAAAATAATAAAAAAAATTTAAAAAAAAAATTTAAAAATAAAAAATTAAATTAGGAGATAAAAAATATAATAAAAAAAAAAATTAAAAAAATCCAAAAAGAGAAAGGAAGTAAATAATATAATAAAAAAAATTTAAAAAATAAATTAAAAATTAAAAAGATCTTGAAAGTAATATAATAAGAAAGAAATTAATAAGATCATGATATTACCAGAGTTCAAACTAGAATATAAAAATTCCAGATTTTTAGATTTTTATTTCAAATTCTAAAAATTTGTTATAGAATTGGATATTTATCCAAAACTGGATAATTTAAATTTGTTCAGATTTTATTAGCTGGAATTTTTTTAGGCTGGAATATATCAATTTTATGTAATAATTTTTTTTTGATTATCATAAAAAATTTTGTTATTTATATAA
The DNA here is from genome assembly GCA_910591825.1 of Funneliformis caledonium. Classification (NCBI taxonomy): domain Eukaryota; kingdom Fungi; phylum Glomeromycota; class Glomeromycetes; order Glomerales; family Glomeraceae; genus Funneliformis; species Funneliformis caledonium. Next base: position 1,073 of record CAJVPQ010003648.1, read on the forward strand.
AAATTATTTATTTATTTATATATTGATCAATATAACTAAAAACTAATTCACATTTTTAATAATTATTTTAACAAATATAAAAAATCTGAAAAAATTTAAATATATATAGGATAACTTCAAGTTTTTTTTAAAAAGTTCAGAATTTTTTTTTATAAAAGATAATTAACCAGTATATGTTAAAGTCTAGTTTGTACACTAAATAATACTGTTTAATTTATTTAATATAAAATATAACTAAAGATGGCGTTGCAATTATGTGATGATTATTTGTCACTGATTGCAACTAGTTGCAGCGCCATCTTTAAATATAACATATCATTTTTTAGAATATTAAACAGATAAATACAAATTAATAAGCTTACTTAAAATTAAAATGAATTATATTATTTCTTTTAGTTTATTAAACTTATTTCTAAACTGTTTATTTCTTAAAATATATGAATAATAATTATTTAAGATAAAGGTGTTTTTATTAAAAAAATGAATTAATACAAAGATTCTTAATATGTAACTAAATTGTAGATCTCAAACTCAAACTGCTAATCAACTTATTGATTTGATGATCCTAATTCTATCTTAAATTATTTGGATATTTATATTAAAATATTATATAACAATAAGCTAACTATTTAATCTTTTCTATCAGATTTTAATTATTTTTTTATCTGTTTTTCTGTTTTCTATTTCTGATTTTCTATTTTTTTTTCTTATCTGGTTTCTTTCATATTTTATTTTCTTGTATCCTAAATATAATTAATTATAAGTATTTAGCTAATTTTATTATTTAATTAATTACATTATTAACTACTTAATTAATTATATTATTTGCCTATTCTAATTATATTCATTTAACAAAAATCTATCTTTTATCACATCATATTATATGATTTACTTTACTTTAACCAATATAGTCAACTCTTAATATAACGAATTGGCTAATCAAATCTCTTAAAATCTTCACTATAGCCTTATAGCAAAGTTGAGGTTTAGGACATAGGGTTTATTATAATAAGAGTTGACTGTATATTATTTTATGTAATAATTATTTTGCTATTTAATAAATTACTTTTCTAATAATTAATATCTAATAAATTATTATTTGATAATTGGTCTTATAATAGTAAGAGTAAAATATAATAAAAAAAATTAAAAATAAAAATTAAAAAAGAAATTAAAAAGAACAGGAAGAAAAAGTGAAAATAAAAAATTTAATAAAAAATTAAAAGATAAAAATTTAAAAGATCGTAAAAGGTAAAAAATATAATAAAAATTATAAAAAAATTATAAATAAAAAATAAAAATAAAAGATCGTGAAGAATAAAAATATAATAAAAAAAATTAAAAAATTAAAATGATTGTAAAAGTAATAAAAAATTATAATAAAAATAACTAAAAAATAAAATTAAAAAAATAAAAAGATCAAAGGAGAAAGGAAAAAGCATAATAATAATAAAAAATATAAAAACTATAAAAATAATAAAAAATACATATCTTAATAGTCACTTTTTTTTAATTTTATAGGTTAAAAATATAAACATAATACTTTATATAGATTCTTTAACTTATTACAGTGATGCAGTCAAGTTTAATTCTTTCTTTGCATTGATTGGAATTACTAATTCCCTTTTTTTATTATTATTTTTATTATTTATTATTTTATTTATTTTTTGATCATTAATTACCTTTTTTGATTTTGTAGGTTAGAACTAATTTCACCTATTTAAATAAATATAGATGTAGTATTTTAGAAGATTCTTTGGTTTATCATAATGATATAAGTAAATGTAATAATTAAAATAATGTTTAAATCAATTCTTTAAGTAAAGAAACATTCATTGTTGATAAATCCATAATAAAAGAATATAAGAAATTAGAAATAGAAGTATTTGAACTATTACCTTTATCTAAACCACTACAAATAAATAATTAAATATTCTTATAAATGTAAAAATACTAAATATTAATTATTTATTTATAACTTAATAAAGAATATATTATAAATAAATATCAAAAAAGTAGTATAATAGCTATATTTAGTGATGATAATGTTATTACATACTAACTTAATCTAGTTTATTAAAATAAAACTAAACTTCACCTTTTTGACAAATAAAATAATAAAATATTTCAATAATACAATATGACAAAATTAAAAATGATCAATAATAATTTCATTTTATATATAGATTAGTATGTATAAAAATCATGCTGCAAAAATTTTTTATCACAATTGGGATTTTTTATTCATGTAAATCATTATTACCTTATCTATTTATGGTATAATTTTTTATAATTCATTAATTTAATAAAATAACATAAAATAATGTCAAATTCAAAAATCTCTTAAAATCTAAATTTAGATTTTGGTAATGATCAGTAATTTCTGGATTGTTATTATATTTTTATTTCTAGATAGTAAATTTGGGTTTTTTTTAGGATTTTTTTGGTAATTTTTAATTACTTAACAGAATTTTTAACAATCAAAATCATATTGTAACTAAATCAAAAATTTTTTATGGATCTATAACTAAGACTTAATCATAATATAGTCACGATAAGGTTAAATAAATATACAAATAAAGTTGATGTATATTAAGAAAATCGTTATTTTATTTAGTCAAAACTGTACAGTACATATTAAGAAAATCATCACCTGATTTAGCCAGTGTCATACAAATATGGCATTAATATTGATGAAGTATATTAAATAGATAGTAAACAAATAGTAAATATATAAATAGATATATATTAAATAGATAGTAAATTTATATCAAATTTATATTAAACAGATAGTAAATTTATATTAAAGTTATATTAAACAGATAGTAAATTTATATTAAATTTATATTCAAGATATATTTAATAATATTCTTCTATCTAAATACAATCATATAAAATCAATAAAATTAAATTATTCTATAAATTCTATAAATGTGAAGTGTTTATATAAAATAATGTTCTATTAATTAAACAGTTTTAAAAAAATATAAGTTACATATATACAAATTGTTTTCAGGATCGTGATTTCTTCTGGTATATTCTTCATCTTTACAAATATAAATAAAATATGCAAAGTTATTTGTATTCACTAAATTAATAGAAAAAACTCTTCGCTAATTAGTATTATTTGTTATTTATAACTTGTATACAGGATAACTTAACCTTATTTGATTTAATTCTTTGAACTAATCAACTATAACAAATATGAATTAAAGGTCATGATTTTGATGATAGAATATCGCTCTTATAATTGCAAAATTATCCTCATCTTCAGCATTGATCAATATAATGTTCCCAATATGTAAATGGCATAAAGTGGTATTATCGTCTTTTTCGAAATTAAAACTTGCATATTCAAAGAATAAAAGTGAGTTGTAAATAATTACAGAATTGTCACCAATATTATTATAAGTTAGTTTTAATTCTGTTTGAGCTTTCAATAATAGCGATTAAAGATGACGCTACAACTAGTTGCAATCATATGATGTTTATTATCACCGGTTGCAACTAGTTGCAACTCAATTTTTATTAATGTTATAACTAATTGCAACCCTGTGATGCTTATTTATCACCAGTTGTAACTAGTTGCAGCATCATCTTTAATAGCGATATATTAATGTTTCTTTGAGAAATAAGCTTTTTTAATGATATATTGGACATTCATTTGTCTGATGAGTAAACTTTAAATACTATTAGTTAGTAAATTATTGAAATCAATAAATAATTTTAATTATACTATACCTTTACTTACATCATTTTTAATATTAACTTTATCTTTCGTTATAAATCAGTTACTCATCAAGCATTGTAAATATTCTGGTAGTTTCATAAATCCACTATTTGACGTAGATAACCTCAAATTTATGCTCCTATCTAATAAATATCATAACGTGAATATTGTAGTATAATGCTTTAACAAATTTAAGCTCACTTTTTTTAGATTTGTTTGTGATACAATGCCTTTGAATATTCTATGCACCATTTTCTTAGTTCTAACACTTGTATTTAATAGTGTCATATAATTTTTACATGCATTAGTAGATAAAAGTTAGTATGTAGGTTTAGCAAGTTCTTGAAGTCTTTGAATGCCTATTTGTAAAATAAAGAAATAATTAGCTGTATATTATATAATAGATTAATAAAGTTAATAAAATCATAATAAATGAATAAATAAATATATGTTAATGAAATTTCAAGTGTATGTTCAATTTAATTTTTGTGTTCTATACTAGTAAAAGTTAGCATTATAACTTACATATAATAAAAGCTTTCGTTCATTATATAAATATTTGCGTAATTTATTATATTCTTCTTTTGTGAAAAAATCTTTAAATACCATTGACATCGTTTTCGCTATAACTACCTAGTATTTCAGCTAAAGTTTTACTGCAAAATCACTTTATGTAATTTCAGTTTGACGTTAAAATAAGACAAGTTTCAGATTTTAAAGTGAATGCTCTTTAAGAACTTATTAAGGATAAATAGAAACACCATTGTTAGTTATAAACAATCTGACATCATGAAGTTATTTATATGCGATATCAGATTTGATAATTTTCACTAAGCTTTTAAGTATTCAAATAATTTTCAGAATATTAAGAGTTTGGATTTTCCTTCTGGAAAGAGTGCTTCAATCGTTATTTTGAGAAATCTTAGTACTTTTTCAGCTGTAACGTGATAAATTTCTTGAGGAGACTGTAAATGTCTCTCTCTTTTCAGTTAACCAAGTATTAGTGGATTCAAATATATTTCATATTTGGCTACAATAGTTTTACATTCTATAATTGTTGATGCTCTAAATATTTCTTCGAATTGTTTATCCGTTTGGTGATGATATAGAGAGATTAACTGTAAATCAAGATCATTAGATATTAACAAGTTCTTAGTTGCATTACATGTATGACACCCTTTATTTACATTATATCTTTTGTTCTGACTAGATTATTGCATGCAGTAAGTCTGCAATAATATCATTAAGGCTTGCTATTACAAGGTACGCACTTCTTTGAACGTTCATGATCATTCCCTTTTCTAATATTTTCATCTCTAAAATAAAAGGCTTAATAAACTCATCAAAGCGACCACTGAATGGGATAAAATAGTTCTTAAGTTTCTTTTTTTCTTTGAAGACCATGTTTTCAAATTAAATATAAACGTTACTTAATAAATGATATACATTATGAAACATGCTAAAGTCATCATAATACAGATTGATGAATAACTTATATGTCAGAAGGTCCATTACTAGATCCTCTAATAGAGCAAATTCTGAAGGATATTTGTATGAATATTTAATTTCTCTCATCTTCTAGAATCCATTATACCTGTAGAGAATCTCTCTAATTTTAATTAAATTAGGGTCATTTATAACATCATTATAGAGAATAGAGATTGATACATTAACAATTATTTGCAATTTAACAATCATAATCGCATTATTCATTTCTCAATCTAGAAATCAAACTTCACCTTGTAATTTCTGTTCTCAGATGTTACTTTTGAAGTTATTTGGTAACTTTTTATATGTTAAAATACATTAGATCTTGATTTTTAATCAGTCATCTTATTGCATAATTGCTAATATATGGGGGCCTTTGCAATAGAAAGGGAGGAAACTCAAAAAAAAAAATAAAAAATGAGTTAATAATAAATCTGAACAAATTATAGTATTTGAAACATTTTTGGCTTATAAACTAAAATTTTAATTTTTTTGGAGTTTCCTTCCTTTCTATTGCAAAGGCCCCATATGTTCAAATCTTTTTGATCCTCTAGATTTTCAGTATATTATAAAATCTTTAGAGTAATATACATTTTGAGTAATTGTAATAGATGCTTGTCCAAATCTTGCAGATTTCTTCCAAATATTCCTATGCCAAAATTCTTTGCTTTTTGTAACTTCTTGGCCTAGATTGAAGTACATCTTGCTAAATAATGAAGGATTCTTTAAAATATGACAAATAATGTCCGTAATGAACAAATAGTATGCTTCTTCAATGCTTTTAGATGTTAATAGCATTTTCTTACTAAAAATGTTAATTTGGCAAGATTTTATTAGAAGTAAAAGCAGTCTCTGTTTATACTTTCTAAATCGTCAGCCATTTGGTACGATATCTTCACTTCTGAATTGTGAATAACAAATTATATCTACTAATTCATCATATACTTGTATAGCTAGTAAAGAATTAATGCAAGTTATATTATAATTATACTAATTCATAAGTTTCAAAAGAATCTAACTTACACATGTAATGTTTTTACATTCAATAAAAAAATAGCGATTCAGTGATATTCTTGAAATATAGTGCAAAATCACTAGAAAAATGTGGTATTTATTTATTATTAAGAGGTTGATCAATAATTATTTCTTCATCTGAATCTTGTTCACTTGTTTCTTCTCTATCATCTTCACCTTCTCTATTGTTATCTTCATCACTTTCATTAAACTCCGTCATCATTCTTTTATACTTACTTTCGAGTTCTATGTCATCTTCATCTATTTCATAATCATTTATATTATCTTTACTATTATCCATATTGACTTCAGTTACTTCTTCACTTTCTGTACCAATGGCTGGTGTCATTTCTTTATCTTCATTATAGCCTACAAAATAAATATTCTTTAAATTTTTCTCATTCTATGTCGAAGATATATTAAATGTATTATATCATTATCTGATATAATTATATTGACTATTTTTAAAAGCATATTGAGTTTGAAATATTTTCTTAAAACTTTTTGATAAATATAACAAAAAACTGAAAAAGGATTTGAAGAGAATTTTTTTTTAGTGAGAATGGAAAAAGGTTTGATCAAGAATCTATTTAATTAAATAATACATAAACTCAATAGGCAAAATAGTATATTAATCACGCCATTTGTTACCATTTATGGAAATCAATTGTTATATCAAAAGTCTAAAAGTCTATTAAATTATTAAATTATTCAATAGGCTTTTCATTTATAAAATTTTAATTGTTTCAATTTGATTATATGTTTTGAGAGTTAATCTATATATAATTATAAATATAAGAATATATAAGTTAATTAGTGAGTTAAACTTCTAAATTCTAATAATCGTTACTAAATAAAGTTAAATCGATTGATTAATGATTATCAATAGTCTATTATATTACTAAAAAATCCAATTGCCTATTACTTCGTCAAATAATACCATATTCGTTTATTTATTTAAATGATAACCTCTTTTTACATTTTTCTTTAAAATACTAAAAACTCAAAGTTTTTTTTTCTCTTTTATATTTTCTTTATAATATAAAATAAAAAAATTCAAAGTTTTTTATTTTTTATAATGCCTCGAAAAAGTATTCAAAGTCAAACACAAAAATAAAATACTATTATTCCTGTCATCGAAAATGATTTGGATGGTCTTTCAGATACTAACTTGTATCATAAAAAATATATGGCTGTTATCATAAAATATATTCAATTTTATGAAAAAATTACTTTTCTTTAGCTTTAAATGAAAATCAAGAATTAGAAATTGTTTCAAATAAAAAAGCTCCTACCAAAAGAAGTCGAAAGAAAAAAATTGTTAATGAAGGTAATTATGATCTGACTTCAGCTTTAAAGACTACTACTAGAGGTCGAAAGAAAATACTGCTGCTAATCCAAAGAAGCCCATTAATATGCCTGATGACAATCAACCAGATGTACTAGCTCTAGAGACTAGTGTTAAATGCAAAAATATAACAGCTCTAAAGGCCATTATTAAACGTAAGTGAAATGAACTAACTCAAGAATCAGCTGATATTGATGAAGTAGATAAAGACATTAATATTCAAAGTCCATCTAAATCTAATTTGATTAATGAACTTCTAGAATCAAGCGATGATAATAATTTTTCAGAAGGTATTAAATTTTCACTTTAAAATCATATTTTGATGTATCTTAATAAATTTTATTCTTATCGTTATTTTTTTTGATTCTTTAATTCTTTAGACGGAAGTCAATTTAGTAGTGAATATTGAAAATATCAGATGTAAACCCTTTGTGCTAATTACAAATAATAATAATAAGATTGATAACAGCATATCAGATAAGACAACTGGATCTTATACCAGAATAGATGGTTTAAACGATACATTCAGATCATATTCTTGGCTGTGTTTAAGTAATACCACACTTCATCCTATATCTCAATTTAATAATGTACATACAAGATCTGATAATACATCCTGAATTAACAATACACATACAGTTCTTGAAAAAAGTAATGAGAATTATAAAAAATGTAATAAATAAAAAACTAGTGATTGAAATTACTTTAAATTTTGCAGATTTGTTATCAAATATGTAAATATTATGTATACATAATTTCAGCTATTTATCTTATCTCCATATTTCACAATCGTTCTTTAAGTCAAAAAAAAAATATCATTAAAAATTTAAGCAGTAAAAACCTGAAAACTTTAATATAACATTTTAACTACAATTTATTAAGATTAAATAGCTATAAAATCAAAGTTCAGATTAGGCTGATTCATTGAAAAAAATTTGGTACTTTATGATTCATTAATTGCTGAGAAAATTAAAATTAAAATTTATTTACTAAAATGACCTTAACCCTTAACAATAGCTAAGAGAACAAAAAATTTAAGATTTTAATTCAAACTACAATAGTTATAAAAAATTATTATATAAATTATTTAATGTAGATTAATAGTATTCAAATATACAAAAAAATTTATATGTTTAATATTAAAATAAGTATGATTATGATCTACATTCTACATGTTATTTTATAGTCAACTTTAATTTTGATTTACCAAAAACCAACAGATAAAATAGTATCAAAATTTTTTCATAAATCTACTAAAAGGTACCGTCTAGCACTGCCTAAAGTATCCCCTTTAAGCGTATCCCACTTTAAAAGATCTGGGTATTTTATTAGATAATAAAAAATTTTTCTATTTTAGGATCCGGGTATAATTCAATTTTAATTACACGAGTTTTGTATAAGACTCGGATATTTTACATAAAGTTTTTAGTTTTAAAATTTAGATCACAAAATTTAATAACAATAAATAATATATTATTCTTGAGTAATATTTGTTATTTATTTATAATTTGATAATATAAAATTATTGAATAAATGCTACAGAATTATAAATTTGACATACAAAATTATTGAATAAATGCTACAAATTATAAATTTGACTAAATACTATTAATTCCAGTTTTAGATTACATTACAATCTTCATTTTCTTTGTAATAATTATCTTCACTTTCATTATTCTTACCATCCGATTCATTTCCATTGCTATTATCTTCAGATTCACTTGTATCATTACCTTCATCTTCTTCAATTCCTCTTCCTTGATTATTTACTTTTTCTACTTTATTAAAATTAAAAATTAGATTATCCTCCTTCCTATCTAAAGAATTTGATATGCCACAACATTTAAATGAACGTCTAATCATATCAGAATCGATTGAATCCTAACTTTCTTTTACCCAACTTGCTACAAGTGAGTAAGATGATCATTTGATTTTTCCAGATGGTGTATAATCCTTAATAGCTTCATTCATCCAGTTATTATAAAGATGCCGCACCTATTTTATTTAATGTTAAGTTAATTTATTTTAATTAAATAATAACTAAAATAAAATAATTACCTTAGA
>CAJVPQ010003649.1:0-10713 GCA_910591825.1 Funneliformis caledonium
TTTAAAGAATTTTTTAAAAAATTATTATAATAAATTTTTTAAAACTTAAATTTAAAAATTAAATTATTTAAAAAATAGCTGTTTCTAAACTTAACCATGATTATAACAATCATTCAGTTATTTAACCAGTTGATATAGTGTTATAACCACATATATATAGTTATTACACTACTGGATCAAATTTCACGTGACTTATAAAATTTGTGTGCAAAACATTGCTGTGAAGAAACATATTAATTTTTGATGTACAGAGGGTAGACAAAAATTTCTAGACACCTTTATAAATGTGATTTAAAAAATTTTCATCATATAATTGTCATACCATACTGCGATCATATGACTGTCTATTGTTTATTTATATAATCAAAATAAAAAAATTCGTTTTTATTGTTGTTTTGATTTAATTCACTTAATCTCTACCAAATCAAAAAATAATAGAACAAAATAAAGAATTAACCAAAGAACAACGTGGAGCCATATTTTACTTAGCCAGTCCAAAGTCCTGATCTTAACCCAATTGAAAATTTATGGGCTGATATTAAAAAAAACATTTATGCATATTTAAAAATCATCATTGAATCTTACTGATCTCGACCGATATGTTAAAAAGGCATGGCGAGAAATTCTGATGCATACTATTGAAAATTTAGTCAATAGCATACCACAGCGAATTCAAACTGTGATTGCAGCAAAGGGAGGCCCAACCAAGTACTAAAAGTTTAATATGAAATGTATGCTTTAACCAGCTCCAAATAAAATAATATTAGAACTTTTACTATTAATGCTAAGGAATTATAAGTTTTATATTTGGTGAAAAAGTGTCCAAAAACTTTTGTCCACCCTCTGTAAAATGTAATAAAATTTTATTTTTCTTTAAGTATACTTTCTATAATAAAATTTGTGTTACTTATATAATAAATCTTTATATTACTTATTACAATTCTTTTAATAATAGCCAATTTCATTATATTTTTTACATTTTTGTTATTCATGTTCATGAATTATTCTAGTTACACTTGTTTTTACATAATTAGATGAATCTTGTTTAACAATTTGGTTAATATTTATAAGTTCTTTTAAGGGCCTTTTATTTTTATCAATTTTCCAAAACAAATGATCTAGGCGAAAAAATATATAAAAGAAAAATCAAATTCTAAAATAAATAATCTAGACGAAAAAAATATATAAAAGAGAAATCAAATCTCAAACAAATGATGTAAGCGAAAAAAAATATAAAAGGGAGATCAAATCCTAAAATATATAAACTAGGCAAAGAAAATATGTTGAAAGGGTGATCAAATTTCAAAATATATGAACTAGGCGAAGAAAATGTATTGAAAAGGTGATCAAATCCTAAAATATATAAATCATATGAAGAAAATATATAAAATGCTAGGCCTCCTCCCTCTCAATTTAACAACCTTAAGTCTCTCCTTTGAGGGAATTTAATATAACTAAAAAGAATGGTTTAACAACTTCCATATTCTAATACTAACCCTAACTCTAACATAATGAAATAAATGGTTTAACAACCTCTATACCCTAATCCTAACCCTAATATAAATGAAAAAAATGGTTTAATAACCTTCATACCCTAACCCTAATCCTAATATAAATGAAATAAATAGTTTAACAACCTCTATACCCTAACACTAATACTGACCTTAACCCTAACCCTAACTCTAAGCTACTTCAAAGCTAAATTTACTATAATTTAATATTGTAATTCAAAGCAAAAAATAAAATACACCTATATCAATGTCTGAAGAGTTATTAACAAAAATCTGCTCAAATTCATTCATAATAAAATTTATGATTAAAAAGGTATATGAAATAAAGGCAATAATTAAATTTTTTAAAAAAATGTTAAGGCAAATAAAGTAAATGAGAAAGAAAATTTGAGAAAGGATTAATAAGATAGATATTCAGAATTATGTTATTTTATTAGTCTATTTTCGTCATATGATTAAACACATGATTTTCAAAAAATTCAAAATTCAAAATTTTAAAATTCAAAAATTCAAAATTCAAATTTATATAGGTGATAATAATCAGTGGTTAATCATAAATTTTCCCTTAAAAAATAGCTTATAAACTTAAAATTTCTTCTAATAAAATTAATAAAATATATATTAAATTATATTTTTCATATAATTATTATATTACTAAAATTAATATTTAATATTTTATTAAAAAAAAAATAACACATTTTTTTAAGTTTGCAGGTAAATTTGCCTACTAGATAATCTAAAAGATAGGTTAAATTAATAGAGAAAATTTTGATATATTAGCAATAATATATTATGTTAGATTGTGATTTTCTTGAATGTTAATTTGTAATGAAATTTCTGAATTAATCATAATAAATAGCATTCAGAAATAACTTTAACTTTGCATAAATGCATATTATTTGAATTTTTCAAATTTTTGAATAAATTATAATTTTCATACAACTTCTAATATTATCACATAATCATTGACAAGTATTTTCATTCCTTGAACAGTACATAACCCAGTGAGTAATTCATTTCTTTTGAAGTTAGTACTAGAATATCATCAATGTGATTTGTAGATTCTTTGTTTCTGATATAGTTGTCAATTCTAAATAATTAGCAGCATTTTGAATACGCTCAATAGTTAAAATTCCAATTTTAACTAATGTAGGTGTAACTTGTCTGTTTTGCTTCTTTAACCAGCAAATTTTTACATTTTCTAAATACCATTCAGCAGTTCAACCAAATAGCATATTTACAGAACCATCATTATTATATTTTATTTGTTCTTTATAAGTTTGCATATTAAAAAAAAATATTAATTAAATGTGTTACAAGTGTATTGATGAAAATTGAAGAAAATAGAAAAAACATAACTAAATAAGTATATATATAAGTGATATATTAAGAACTTATGCTAAGTGTAAAGAGAATAAAGAAAAAATGTGTAAAGAAAACAAAGAAATAATGTAAGAGAAAACGCGTAAAAGAAATGAAAAAAGTGTGACACTAAAATTTATATACTATATATACTGATTAAGATTTACGTGATATTGTCGAATTTAGGTATTTAATTAATCAAAAATGCCACGAAATTTGTACAACCAACTTTATAATCAAAAAAGACAGCCCTTAATCAAAAATGATCCATTTGATTTTTTAATTTAAAATTCAAATCGACATTTTTAAATAGAATTTGTTTTATTTCAAAAAATACATTAAAGAAAATCTTTGTAAAATTTTATGATTCATGTTTTTGCATTTTGGATCAAAAATATTTAATTTCCATAATATCTAAAGAAAAAAAAATTATTGAGGAGAAGGAATTAGACACGAGATCTAAGTAAGAATGTCATTATGCAATCACTAATCGTCTCATGTAAGGGCAGTAGAATGAAATTCCATTTGCTAATGCAGAGGAAAAAAATTATTTTCGCACTGGGAAGATATGTATATTCGGAAAATGAGAGAGAAGAGCTTTATCGATAATAACAGGGAAAACCACCTTAATGTTTTACTTTTGTTATGTATTATATGTTGCAAATTAAAAAAATTCAACGCGTGAGGATACTTCTTTAAAGGATAATATAACACATCACTGTTTCTTTATTTATTTTACATAAGATTAATTAATAATTATGAATATTTAGCTATAACAAATAGACCAAATTTAAAAAGCGAACATGAAATACAATTTGCAAAAATTACATTTATGTTTTATACACAGAATATTATTTCCTGATCAATGTAAGGATGAAATTCATCTTAAAAATATAATTTAACCTTAAGCATGCTGTTAAAGTCATGTTAATCTTACAAAGGTTGACACCATTGGTGTTGGATGCTTGTTTGACTGTTTACAACGTAACTTACTAGTTAAATGTTCCTACTGCCAAATTGAATTATTTGGATATTTAATTAACAGCAGGTAATCATAAATCCAGTTAGTCTACTTTCATCTGCAAGTATCTAAAATTTTTAATGGTTTATCCGGCTCATGTATGTAGGCCATTTGATCTATAGTTGCCTGGCAAAACTTATTTTAGCAAATAGCAAAAGTCGAAATCCTATATTTCGACGAATTTGTTAATAAGTATATAAAATAGTTTTGACTTTTGACAGGATTTTATTATGGTTTATGGTTTCGAGTTTCAACGGGTTTGCCAATAAGGTTTTATTACAGTTTTGTCAATGATCCCATCGAAATCCGAAAGTTTTTCCAGGCAACTATAATTTGATCCGAAATATTATTACTGACAAGAACAGTTGTAGTTGTCACCAATTGACACCTCAAAACATTTGAGATGCAAAATGTTGTTTTGTAGGCTCCCCATAGCCTACGGCAGTTGCTTTAACTGTACTCCATCCCTTTCTCCTAAGCGTTCTTTTAACATAATGCAGTAATATTGTTTGTGAAGCACCTGTATTGACCACACACAAATACATTTTGTTGCTGTCTTGTACGTCAATAAAATCATATAGAAGAAGAACAATTAAACTTTCATTGGGTCTTCTAACACGAACTCTGACCTTTATTTAAAAAATTTATTTAATTAACTTGAAGTTACATGAATTTATACTAAATTTCATAATAAAATAAAATTATTCTCTAAAAATTATAAGTCAAGTACTAATTCATACCTTGTAATCGTTACCATTATTAGTACGATGAACTATCACCATCTTTATCAGTGGATTATGTGGCAAACATGTCTGATAAACTTGAAGTTGAACAGCACTTGGTATAGCATCGAAAACAGAGGTCAATTTATCATCATCATACCTCTGTCCATATTCGATTACCTTCTGTTCGTATACTGTCACTCACTCATTTTCATGTTCAATAAATTCATCTCTGTTAAGTGTGTCATAGAAGAATATAGTGTTAAACCCAACTTCAGCATCGAAGTCAGGCCCATCTTCAGCGATGTCATAGAAGGCATTTTCTCTAAGGTCATTTGGCATTGAAGAGGGCCACCTAAAGTCTTTGTTAAATCGAGCTATAAATAGATTGATTACATCATAACAATACATGTTTTGCCACTATACCATTTAAGAACATAAAGAAAACTCTCTTATCAAAAAACCTTTGCATTTGACCAAGTCTTTTCTCATACTTTAAGAGAATTTGAATCGTTTCGGGCTGATTAGCTTGAATTCTTTGAATTACATTATATAGAGTATAAAGTCTAATCAAAAGTTGATCAATATTAGTATATGATTTTCACAGATATATGTATTTATTATATTATTCGTAAAAAAAATTATACCCAATAAACGGGAACCAAATAGGTAAAAGCGCACAAATTATAAAAAGTAAAGGAAGGAATAAGAAAGGGAATACAAAAGGAAACAAGATAACAAAGCAAAATTTTGTAGTTTTTTCGTGACAGGAACGTTATCTTGATTCATTATTAGAAGCTTTGAGGAACTAGCAACTTTAGATATGATTTTTTGGTTAAAAAGGAGAAAAAAATTTTTTTTTTTTTTAATATATGAGAAATCAATTTGTCGTGGGTTTATGTAGTTATATATTTACTATTTTACATTTAGCTACTAATGATCAATATTCATTATATCAATAGTCATTGTTGCATAATTATAGATATTAAAATGTAGATCTTTTGAAAGTTATTCCCATTCAATCTAACAATTCAAAAAATTTGTTATTTATTGAAAATTATATAATTAAAAAATTTTTAATTATTTAATAAAAAAAAAAATTAAATTAAAAATATTATTAAATATTTTTTTCATAATATGAGAGGTGGTCAGTAGAAAAGGGAGAAATCTACTTTTTAGTCAAAAATATTTTTATTTGTTCACTTTGCTGATCATAATCAAAACTAGCTTAATAACTAAAATTACTCAAAATTTGTAAGTTTCCTCCTTTTCTATTAATCGCCTCCCATATGTAATAGTATTTACTGTATAATCATCTTTGCAATAGAAAAGAGGAAAATAGACAAAAAAAATCAATTTTACTTTTATATATTAAATATGATTTTTAGATCAAAATATGTTTAGATTTAACATTAACTCATTTTTTATTTTTCCAGCTATTTCTCCTTTTTTTATTGCAAAGATCCCATATTATCAAGGTCCTATCATGACCTTTGTGATATCAGTAATTGAATGAATAACTAATATCTGTGATAAGAAAAAATTTTCTTAAAATGTATCTACTCTTATTTTACCTATACTTTCAAAAGAACGTTAAATAGATTACATATTACTAATAATAAATAAACTTTCTTAATAATCTTTTTTTCCTTTTCTAAAAATATACATAATACACAATTTAATATTTATTAAAATAATTCACATTTTCAATTTAAACATCTAAAAATATACAGTAGAAATAAAAAACATAATTAATTTATCAATATAAATAAATATAGAAAAATAATAAAAAAATGAACTTATTATTTTAAAAACTTTTAAATAAAACATATTATTATAATATTAAAATATTATTGCAGTAAAAAATATCAAATGATCTATAAATTTATGATATCTTCAAGATTTTATAATTTAAAAATAAAAATTAATGGATTTTTATAAAAAATTTGAGATTATAATTTGTAAAATTTTCAAATTAAGAATTATTAATCACAATATTTATACTTCTTAATATTAACAATAAAAAAATAAATAATAATATTTAATAAATGCTAAGATATTAACGTTAACTTTTATTTAAGTTTTATTTAATCATGAATATTTTAATATTTAAAATTTTTAATTAATATCTATTATATTAATATTAATTATTATTCAAAAAATATCAATTTTAAATATTATAAAATAAATCATAAAATTAAATAATTTTCTATATAATTTTTAAAATGATATATATTTTAAGTATTACAAAATATTAAAATTTATTTAATATTTTAATAATAATATTTTTTATTATATTAGAAATATAAATTATTTAAAAGAAAAAATAAAAATAAAAATTTATATCATTCACTATAGTTAGCTACTTTAACAATTAATGTATATTACATAAAATTATAATATAATTATTTAATAAATCTAGTGATATTGAAATTGTGTAATAAAATTTTTAATTGAATAAAGTATTAGTAGTGATCTGAAATTACATTACTAGCTTATACTACTTATATTTATATAAATTTTCTATTACATATAATAAAAAACTTAATCAAATTATATATGTTAATAATAATGATTATTGATAATTTTAATAAAAAGTATCTGATTAGATACTTATTAAAATTAATATTATTAGAAAAAGTATAATATTATTATTAAAAATTAATATTAAGCTTAATGTACTAAAAAAGTTAAATTCAGTTAAAAAAAAATAAGATCATTAATATAATAGAAAGAGTTTTATATAAGAATATTATTATTAAATATTAGATATCAACAAATATTATCTTTTAGAAATAATATAAATATATATTATAAATATTTTTTTGAGTAAATTTTTTTATTATATCTGTGATATATCACCTTTTAGGTAAAATTATATAATTTTTAGGTATGACCATCCCATATAAGGAAATTATTACACAATTTAATAAATTTTTTTTTATATATTTTATAATACTTTTTTAAGAGATTTACACATCGCATTTCTTGTAATGAAACGTGATTAAGTATATTTAGCAAATTTGAAGCTCTTATAGTAAAGTGTAATAATATCTGTTGAATCCTCTTGAATCTCACAACTTTTATATTACTATTTATCTAGTGAAATATGTCTGAAACGAGAAAATGTTGCATAGAATACTAGATTTCTGAGTCAACTAAATTTTGTTTGTTAAACAGAAAAAAATGAAAAGAAGTCGAAAGCAACAATTTAATGAAGGTAATATAGATGAAAGGCGTTATTTTATGCAACATATGTTATATGTGATGTGTAGAAAATCCATTAAAAAGAGGTCTTAAATAAGTAAAAGTCTCAACAGAAGAGGAAGCAGAAGCTATAAGTGAGGAGAAGATAAGTATAAAAGTTAATCTTATCAGAGCTATCAAATAATAACAAAAATCTTATACGATAGAGAACATTTCAAGAAAGAAGGTCCCATATATGTATTTAATGAATTGCGAGAATTACTTAAAGGGATTGAACTGAGCCTAAAGAACTTTTTTGATCAACTTATTTCAGCATCTCAACCATGTAAGCATAATGATCAAATGATAAATTGTATGAAAAATTGATAGTGTTCATATGCTATCTCCTTGCTTCATTAAACAATACAAAAATTAATTCTTTTAAGTTTGATCTTGCATACTATTTAAATTCAGTAGATATAAGCAACAAAGGCTTAAATACAATAGCAAACCTTGGTATGACTACAACAGTGAGAGCAATAAATCGTAAGAAGAAAAGAATATCAGATGCATATAGAAAATATGTAAATAATTCTTTCATAAAATATTCAGAAAATACCTTTGTGTTGAATGTTAATGATTATCATAACATTTATACTCAAAGGTGATCTGATACCATGAGTACATCTTGGATGATGCATATGGTAACAATTATAGCAAATCTATATCTCATACTGGTGATACCATGTAATAGAGTAATCAATCCAAAAGTCATTAATAATGAAATGATTGAAAGGTATCTTAATATGCGATTTATTATAAACCTTAGGATTTTTTATCATAATCGTAGTCATATACTGGATTATGCAGGTAAGGATTGTTCTGATGATAGCTCTTAGATAGGTTAACATTGTATAGTTACAATGACAGATTAGTGAAAAAAAAAGGTAAGAGACATGTGCAGAATGCTATCCTCATCGACTTCATTGAAAGCAATCTGAAAAATGTGAAAGATTATACAAAGCTCTTCAGAATGTGCATGATCAAAAACTGATGCAAGCATATCTCTCTAATTATATGATTCCTATTGTTGCAGACTGGCCTGATCAGCTTTATTATTTGCAAGGCTATTGCATAACAGCTTCTTGCTAACAATAAGACTATTCCTCCATTTATTATGTTATTTTTGCTAATCCTAGGTCTTCTTCACATATCGTTAAATGCCTGTGAACTCATTTTCTTAAAAACTTATTTTTATTTAGATATTTACAAAGGTATATTCAGATCGTATAAGGATCTTGATAAGAAGCCACAACCATGAAGAATCAATCTAATTCTTCATATTATACACATAGCATAGCTTGACATCATCAATGTTATTTATTTAAAATTTGGTCATACATGCAAGAACATTGAATTTTTATATTTAACCGACATGTTCAGCAATTTAATTCCATTAGTTCTTGACATTTATGCGATACACTATCAGGAAGAAAATTGGACAGCTTACGAAGAGGCTCGCATATACTGTTAAAGCGATCTTTTCTTTTAGTTTGATCGAAGAAACTATAAGCGAGCTCCTTTAATATTTTTCTCTGACATTTTTTATTAGATGGAAACTAATCATCCAATAATTAGTATGTTTATTAATAACCTTGCTTCAATAAGTGATTGTTCTGTAGAAATTGGTTACAGCATTATTCGCTAACGTACTGTTAAGTTTTCTATAGCTAAACAATTATGAAAGGAAGCGCACTTTATATTTCAGCACTGAGAAGATAATATTTTTCGATAACATTTTGTGAATTCTGTAAAATATCTATATATACCAAAGCAATTGCACATGCTTTTAAAGAAGTATGCTATATTACTTTTAGATATATTTACGAAAATATATCAAATTTGTGATCAGTATTCTTTAGTTGTTAAATCTTCATCCGATAATATTAACACATATAACTTTCTTTACTAGGATATAAGATAACTGATTGTTATCTTCCAAGAGGCTTGTTACTTCCAGAAAACTAAATACTGCTATACTATGCGATTATATACACTGTGATGGCAATTTGCATAATGACAACATTCTGGCATGTAACCATGAGTATCATATATTTGCTTGCAGAAGAGTCAGTTTAAATGTCTTATATGTTTGGATTATTTTTAAAGAGAGGTTAAGAATAATATCGATGCATTTATGACAAGTTTAATGAAGAAAAGAAAAGTCAAAAATGAATCCATTAATAAAAATATTAAAAATGTGAATGAAGACAATTTGAGTAATGTAAACAAGTAATGCATAATATGATAGCAACGGAAAATTTATTGGAACATACAAAGATATTATTTTCAAATTTGTAAAATTTTTTTTTTGTTAAAGCAATAATAATAAATTTTTATATTAAAATCGTAAATTTATAATATATTTCTTTAAATTAATCAATGTTTGAGCTAATCGCCAATCAATATTTTGAGTTTAATTAATTTTGTCTAGGAATTTAAGTATAAAGTGACTGGAATTACTCCTTCTAAATTTGGAAATTTGTGTGTATATGTGATTTTTCAATGTGATAATATTGAAATTTTAGAAATTTCATTGGCCAGTTATATGTAACAATATCAAAATTTTGTGTAACCTAGATGGTCTCTTCTGAAATTATATAACTTTATATAATACTAGATAAAATTAAAATATGTAATATTTAATATAAGATGTGAAAAATAGATTTTTTTTAACAAAAAATTTCTAAGTCTCTAGAATATATATGAAAAATGAAAAATGATGTACATATCCATATGATGATTAAATTATTCTATATTTTATTTATATATATAATTAAAATTTTTAATTTAATTATCTTATCTTCTTTTATATATAAAATTATACAGTATTTTTTATTTATTTATATTA
>CAJVPQ010003650.1:0-10707 GCA_910591825.1 Funneliformis caledonium
ATATTCATCTTACAATGAAGAAAAAAATATTCTGAACTATAAAATACCCTTAAATAGAAATCAAGGTTATGCATTCCTAATCCGATACACAAAAGAACCAAAAGACAAGACTACCCCCTATGAAACTTTACCTTATGGATATGGATGAGGCCACAAAGCATGAATCTTCTCGAGCAAAAGGACATGAAGCATCACCTGACTGGCCTTTCTCTATGCTAGTCACCGGAAAGAGTAGATCAGGTAAGACTAATATTTTGGCGAATCTTTTTCTTGGTAATAAAGCTGAATACATATATAAAAATAAGAAAGGGCTGAAAGGCACTTCGTATGGGTCTAGATATATTGCATGTGATGATTTGATAGTTTGTGGTTACCATCCTAACGAGCCTAAGTGGACATTTGTAAGATATATGTATGGTATAATTTCAAAGGATCCGAAAGCACCTTACTATAAGAATATATAATTTAGTTATATATCACCAGAAAAAATCCCTAGTGTTAGAACATTTTTACCAGAACGAAGTACAGCATTTGTTTTTGAAGATTTGTGCCTTGCTCCAGATCATATATAGAATCAAATTGATCAATTTTTTGGGAATAGATGACATCAGAATATTTCATACATATTTGTAGCGCAGAAATATCATAAAATCAGTACATTTAAACGTGAAAATGCCTCTCAATTGGTAGTTTTTAACTCTGGTAGCTCACATAAAAATATTTCCAAGATCATTAGGCGGTATACTGATGATGTAAAAAATGCATCTATTGTCATTAATAGCTACCTTCGAAGAGGTGAATTTA
This sequence comes from Funneliformis caledonium, assembly GCA_910591825.1. NCBI lineage: Eukaryota > Fungi > Glomeromycota > Glomeromycetes > Glomerales > Glomeraceae > Funneliformis > Funneliformis caledonium. Next base: position 805 of record CAJVPQ010003650.1, read on the forward strand.
TTGTATTTGATCTCACTAGGCCGGAAGATGATCCTCTTGCAATCCATCTAAGGTTTGATACTCCACTAAACCTGCAGAAGGAAATAGAGGCTAGACATAAGCGCAGGGAAAAAAATGTTCAAGTTAATGGGTAGAATCTGACTTAATAGATATCAGCTTTTTTTCGTAATTATAAAAAATTGGAATGAGAGAACCTTTGATTTATATCGATCCTCAAAAAGCTCAAAACTTAGATTAGGATCTTACTTTGCAAGAGATATATTATAGACCTGAAGGTTACTATCGGACTGCTAAAAAAATGCTGGATGCTTGCAAGAAAGCCAAGTATAAGTTCACTCTATCTATGATAAAAAAATGGCTAAACCGTCAAGCTTTATATCAGATACACAAGCCTCGGTCTAAATTCATTCAGTATGCCTCTTTCAATAGCATTCAAACTTTAAATAAAGCTCATCAATCTGATACTACACCTATGCCTTATGATAAAATTGGTACTCGTATTTACAAACATAGAGGAGTGATAAAAGATGTTGCAACTAGGTACCAGCGTAGTTTTGCTTTGACTGACAAATCATCTGCACAAATGGCTAAAGCAATTCAAAAAATTTACAATGATCCTAATGATCCTCTTAACCCGCCTGAAGATTTTATTGTAGATAGAGGTACTAAATATATGGGCGAGTGTAAAGATTTATTACTCAGTTATAATGTAAGAATTCAGTATGCTAACTCTAAACGTGATGTAATTATTGCTGAACGTGATTATCAAGAATTTGAAAAACATGCTTATTTTCGGCAAGATGTTGAAGATTTTCATTTGCCTTTGACTGATAGATCCAGAGCATGAGTTAAAGGACTTCGTATAAATGATGATATTTACAATAATACTTCTACACAGTTAATAGATATGTCTTCTAACGAGACTGTAAAAAAGACATTAAAAGGTAAAAAAATAATAGCTAAACCTTCTGTCGAACATAGGAGACCAGTTGGTTATAATGAACCACTTTTACCTAGCTATATGGAAGTTCGGCATTTATTAGAACCTGGTGAATTAGAAGGTGGAAGAAGAAGGCAACCAATTGCAATTGGTCTCCCGAAGTCTTTACAATTGTTTCTTATTTGATAAAAGAAAATCAGCCTATTCTCTACAAGCTTTACAAGGGTCCTAGACGCTCATTTGTAAGAGAAGAACTCCAAATTGTAAAAGATGCGTAATTACCCCTCAATGGATACAAGCATTAGATTTACCTTCTCTCTCTTCCATTTGGTAAAGAATTTGTTCGAAAGCATTGCTTAAGTAATCATCTATTTCATCTCTATTATAAACTATAATTTGCTTATTTCTAAGCCAGTCAGTTCATGAATTCTTTTTTCCCAGGTTTATCATCTATAAGAAATTTAGTAAGAGAACATAAAGCAAACTTAAATTGTCCACGCTTATCGAATTCCTTTTCAAGTATTTCTCTAAACTGCTTTCTTCTACTCTCTAATATTTTTCGTATATCACTATCATTATCTGGATGAGATTTGGGAACTTTTGCATGATGTACGGCTATAGCTCTTCTTTTAACTGCTGTTCCCAATTCTTCTTGTTCCCTAAATTCTAAATCCTTCTCTGACCTTTCGTGTCCTTTGATTTCTCTTAAGCGCTCAAATTCTTTATTGATCAAATTCTTAGATTTATTACCTTTCTTAGATGATTATGTTTTAGGTCTGAGACCTCCTTCAGACTCTAACTCTTTTAATGTCGGTAGACGAACTGCCTCTGGATCATTTAGTTCAAGATCATGGAAAAGGGTCTTACAACCATCTAGATCATTTGCCTTATATGGTTCAATACCTAGATCTAATTCTCTCCAACGTTTTGTAATCTTGTTCCCCATGTCTTAATACGCTCTCTGGGTTTTCAAGCATTTGGACTGACCCAGTTTTTTGCTTCTTCTTCGGTAATGTAGTCAACACCAAGTATTAGAATTTCCTTTTCAGGTTCTAGCTTAGGAACTAGAGTTGGGATTACCTGTGCTTTGATTTCAGAAGCTTGGATAGCCTGTTGGTTAGCTACTTTCTTTGCTTTTGTAATAGTTTGCATGGATTTTTTCGCTTAAAATGCTCACGAAGTTTTTGGGTGTTGAGCATTCATGACTACAACGTTTACAGATTGTATCTTTTTATCACTTGTTTTTCTAACCATGGTGTTAGCTCTAACCGTTATGCTATTACTTGCTTATATAATTTTTCTTTAATTATTTATTTCCTATGTACCTATCACTTTTCGATCATAAAAACCCTACTGAAAATAAGTATTTACAAGCTTTCCGAGTGGTTCTAGCTATTGCAAAACTGAAGTATTAACTAATTATTAATTAATCTTTTCAAATCTAGTAATAAAAAAGTAGGATGATTGGTGAATATTCTTGCCTATTTCTCCACAATACTGGAAAGGCTTGTGGGAATGCTAGTACTAGGCCTGAAAGATGTCGATTCCATTAGAAGGCTAAAAAATGTATACCTTGTTCTGATTGTGATAAACCTACTGCTTCAGTTTGTGAACGATACCCATTACATATCAGAGGATACTATGTTACCCAATACTATAATAGACTTCAATTAAAGTTACAAGAAAGATTTTGATCAGAGATGCGAGAAAGAACTTTTGAGGAATTAATGGTTATCCATAGAGATGCGCTTGCAAAGCTAAATATTACTCTCTGCAGGGAATGCTTCCATCCGATAAATTAAAAGAAAGAGAATATTGTGATAGTTGTCAGCCAGAATAGGTAAAGCAAATAGAAAGACCATTTCGGCTAGCTTTATACCTTAATTTTAGCCAGAATTTGGGCGCAATATCTAACGGGCATTTCATTAGACTTACTTTTTAGCCAAAGACGCAGAGCATATTTTTTTTCATTAAAGTTTTATAATTAATATGCTATTTGATAAGCTAGCTCGTGTAGAATCTGTTCTTGACTAAGGAAAAGTTGGGACAATTCCGCAGATTTTGCAGGGGTGACATTTCGTTAGACTTTTATAAAAAATATGCTTTTTAGTAAGCTAGCCTGCATTGAACCCATTCTTGATTAAGGAAAAGTTAGGACAAAAATCTCATTAGACTTATTTAACAATTATAATATTTAATGAGTTAGCTTGTATAGAAGTCATTCTTATATATAGAAAAGTTCGTTAGATTTAAAAAGTCACATGATTTTTCGTTAGACTTATTTATATATTTTTGTTAGATTTAAGAAACCGTTAGACTTATTTATGAGGTAATAAGGACTGTTAGACTTATTTTCGTTAGACTTAATTTTTCGTTAGATTTATTTATAGGGTAATAAGGACCGTTAGACTTATTTTCATTAGACTTATTTAATTAATATGCTAATTAATGCGTTAATTCTTATAGAATCAATTCCTGATATATTTATTTTCGTTAGACTTATTTTTTTGTTAGATTTATTTACAATATAGAAATTACAATTCAGGAAGTCTTAGAAGCTTTTCTAATATATAATAAAAAAATTGATATAGAAATTAACCTTCTAAGCCAATTAGAAACGATTCTAAGATAATAAAGAAATAAATATTCTAAAGCTTTTAGAAGCTTTTCTAATATAATAAAAATTTCAATATAGTTCCTAAGGTTTGAGAGACCCCCAACACACAATGGCAGTGGGGACGGACCTTCAGTCCTTAAACCCCACTTTGCCATTGTGTGAAGCAACTTCACAAAGGAGAGGATCTAAATAAATGTACTAAAGAAAGTATGATATAATTTCTCCTTAATCAATACCAATTTTTACATCATAGTAATCTAAAGTCCTATGTACTATGAAGACCGCATTTTTTCTTGTAATAAAAAGATTAATTAAGAGATTAATAGTAGATTATAGAATTTTGATGTAATTGAAGGCTAGATGAAGAAACTTTAAGTTTACTCTGTCATAGACTTTAGAGAGATCTTGAAGTAAAATCCAAATTTCTTTTTTATTTTCAATTGTATCTTCAAGCAACATATTAATAATTTTGATAGGTACTTTAGTTGATCTATCAGGTAGACCAGCAAAATTTTCATCTCGTAATATGTTGTATTTGGCAAGTATTGTGAAGAGTCTATTAGTGATAATCTTGACAAAGCCTTTTCGACAAGTTTCTAACAGGGTGATGGGTCTGGTCTTTATTATGTCATATTCCCAGTCTATAGGCTTGGAGATAGGGTAGATATAGGCAATTTTTTATTCACTTAAAATATCACTTAAGATGAAACACATACAGATGAGTTTCCAGAATAATTGTTGAAGTTTATCGCCTAAATGAGAAAGCATTTCATTAGAAATTTCTGAAGGACCAGCAGCTTTATTATTAGAAAATGATTTAAAAACAGCAATCTATTCATCATATATAAGCAGTTATATTAAATTTGAGTAATGTGATTTATCTATATAATCTCTAGAATTGAATTGGTCAATCTATCTGGAAGACATTAGCGACGCAGGTGAGAAGGAAAGAGCAAATTTTTGAAAGTGATTAATAATAGCGCTTTTAATATCATCTGGATTAATAATAAAATGATTCGTAAAGGTATTTCTATCCTTGATAAATAAGCGATCTAATATGATAGAATGCTTTTTTTAGTTCAAAATTGAATCAATCATTTTAGAGGGATCGTTTTGAAGGTTATCACATTTTTTGTTTATAAAGGTTTTGATAGCTTTTTCTTTGATACATTGAACATCAATTTGAGCAAGAGCTAAGAGTGATTTGTGAATGTCCTTGAGCTGTTTCTTAACATTACAGACATTAGAAACATCTAAAGAGAAAGGGAGAGTGACAGTGAAAAGTTTAGCCTCTAGGACTAATTTATCTACAGCTGATTTAATAGCTTGCCAGTCAGTAACGTTAGGCCAGATTTATTGTTGAATGAAAGTGTCTTTAAATTTCAATAGAAATGAGGTAACTTTGCAAATGCTAATAAGAGAGTCAGGTTATTCAAAAAGATGTTTGTGATGTTGTTGAGGAGTAATTCAAATTTGAGAAATGCAGCTGTGATTCGCTGCAAAAATAGCAGTCTTTATTTGGACTCATAGTATGTTCATATTGGTTTTATTGTAGAAGAGCTATTAAAATGGTCAAAATTGTAATAGCGATAATGAAGGTTGATATGCATGACAAATCAATCCATTTAGTATTGTTCATTATTTTTAGGTTGAGAATCTGCCTTTTGTTTTGTAGATTACGAGATTTGGCAGATTCTGTTTGTGAAAATCAGAGAAAATAACAAAAATGATTTTGTGATCTAAAGAATAAAGGTCAGGAGTATCAATGTAAAAAAATAAAAATTCTGAGGTGATATTGGATGAAGCAAAAATAGTGCAATTTGGGAATTATAGGGTCCTGAATTGTATGTTGGTTGGGGTGTATTATGACATATGTCATAAAGGTCAAGAAAGTTCAGGGCAAAAAGTTTTTGATAAAATTTCATTTGCCAATAAATCAATTTTTCATTGCATACGAGTGATCAATATGTATCTAGATTGGCATTAAAGTCACCTAGAATTATAGTTCTGAAGTCAGACTTAAGTCCTTCTTTGATATGGTTAATAATTTCTTTGTGTAATTTTATTTGTTCTTTCTTGATTCACATTTCAGTAGAAGCCTGTAGGTAGATACAAAAGATTCTAAGCTTAACATTACCTGCTAAATAAAGGTCAACGTAAATAAATCTGTTATAATTTAAAAATGCTTTTTAAATATAGATTGCCCAAGATTTTTTAATAAGAATGCTAACATCAGTATAAGGGTTGATGTTATTACTCCAATAAGAAGTATAAGTAGGATCAGATAGATTGCGAAAAGTTTGGTCTGCTTTGTGTTGAGTTTCTGTAAGACCAACAAAATCAGTATTGAAATCTGAGAAAGAATCGTTGATAAATTGATTTTTGATCAAACATTGAAAGGAATTAACATTGTGTGTAGCAAATGTAATAGTAGAGGCAGGTGATGATATATCATTTTGTTGAAGTAATATCATGGATGTATCATTATCAGTATTAAAAAGATTATTGTTATTGTTATTAATCATGATTGAAAATAAAGATTAAAGGTGAAGGAGTTATTGTACATTCTTGTTGGCAAGGATAGTGATTTGTGTTATTGCCTCTTTAAGTTGTTTGTGAAGGTCTCCAATAATAGTATTTTGTTCATTCATGTATTTTTAAAATTTAGGATCAACAGGTTTAGAAGCGGAGGAGTTATTTTCATCAGATGATGAGTTGGCAATACGAGTACGTTTTTTTAATTAAAATTTAAAACCAAATTATGTGATGCAGATTTGAGGAGGGTATTGATGGTAGAAATGATAGAGGTGGCGTCTGAGTTGAATTCATGTTTTTCTAACTTTGAAATACAAGCTTCTAATTTAGATATATCCTTTTGCATTTTTGTTAACATATTAAGGATTTTATCAAGTTTCTTATTTGTGTTATCAGTTAAGATGTTTTGAGGATTGTGGATGAAGTCATCGACTGTTTGTGGTCTTTTACCTTTGTTAGAGATCAGTTTTAGAGGGGTAAAAAATTGTTGGTCATTCTTTTTTTGGGTAGTAGTTTTGATGATGAGGAAACGAGGATCCAACAGGTTTGAAATAATTGTAAAATCATTGAACAGAAGACAGTTTAGATCTAGGAAGTTTAGGTTCTTCAACCTCATGATTTTTTTGCTCTAGAATGATGGAGCATTTTATTATAATATGATCAACTGCGCTGCATTTGTGGCAGCATTTGGAATCAGCTGCACATCATTGCAATTCATTGTTGCCAAAAGTGTAATTATTAGTTATAGCATTTTGTAGGTTCTTAGCCAATTCAAAATAAAGAATGGTGAATGGTCTAGATTTATAATTGTTTAAGTGGGAGATATAGCAAGATTTTGCTTTAACAGCAAGTATAATATCATTGATATTATAGGCAAAAATTCTAAAGGAAAGGTTAGTTAGTTTAACCTGAAATTCATTTCTGGCTTTGACTTATTCTGGAGAAAACATACAGGATATATGTGGACACAATCATTATAAATATAATGGAACCATATAGTGTAAAACAATTTGATTGCATCTGGATTGTCATAGGTGATAAATGCATATTGTCATAGGTCTCTGGTCTGCATGTGGATGTTCATAATGGTACTATATTTGGAAAAAATTGAAGTGATTGTTTCTTTCTTTAGGCTGAGATGAATATCAGTAATACACAGAGTTCTATTTTGAAACTGCATGTTATCCTTATGAGCAGTGTAATCTATAAATTTTCAATGTCCAGTTCAGGAAGTTGGGTGAGAAGCGCAACCTGCATAAATTCTGCATTATCAAAATTGATAATTGCAGAGCGCATAAAATTTACATGACGTACATTCAACCTTCTGAATGCATTGTCATACGCAAACACATTGTTGATCATGTAAATAATTTGGAGGGTAGGAAGGTCCTTGATATTTTTAATAGAGGCAGTGCAAGCAAAGGGAGAAGGACAAGCTATGACAATAAAATCAGAGTTATTAGTTTTCATAGTTGTATTATTTTCGATAAGGATAAATTCTTGAGTATTGATAATGTTGGGTGGTGAGGCAGACTGTTTAACGTAAGTATCCTTGACAATATTCTTATCAGTGACTAAGGATGGGTTGGGCTTATCTTCAGAATGAGAAGAATCGCTAAACTTCAGGTTGCTTAGCTTTAAAGAAGTCATAGCAACTTTTGTTGGTTTTGTTAACAAAAGTTTTTTGAGATTTTCTGACTATTTTATAAAAATTATCGAATAAAAGAACTCTTTTAAAAGTTTTATACTATTTGTAAAAAGTGAACTAAAGAACTAACTAACAGAGTTTTGAATTTTAAATAAAGTTTTTGAGTGAAACAATTTTATTTTCTCAGCAAATTTCTAAAAATTTTAGAAATTCAAGGTGAAAGGAAAAAGAGTTTTTTATTAACAAGCATTTTTTTTTTAATGATGTGACACTGCCAGTAACTTTATTAAATTTATAAAAAAAGAAATACAATGTAAATCAAATAAATCTAGACTAAGTATTAGCTATCCCTGTAGTTATATTACAAATTTATTTGAATTGACTGATCATCGTCTTCCCTTCTAACAAATCCACTAAGTTTATAACTAATGAAAATTGCTATCAACAAGAGAAAAAAAAGAAGAAGTTAGTACCTATCTAAAAATCCATGAAGGTGTAATCAAATTTATTCACCAAGTGTAACTAATTTCCTAATTATATATAGGAGTTGATATTTCTTCGTGTCTCAAGAAAGAACTGGTACCTCATTTAGTCTTATCTTTAATTGTAATACCTAATAAACGTTCTTTTGCTATCATTAGATTGCATTAACGAGCATTTATATTTATTTGACAGATATATTCATTTTTGAAATTGGCATAATAATAATTAATTATATATATAATTCTTTTTTTTTTTTTTTTTTTAAAAAAAAAATTCCTCATTTTTTTCAACCATCTATTTTCCTTTTATTCAAACTTTTACAATGTCTTTTTTTCAAGAATAATCAGAAAAAATTTGTAAAATTTTAAATGAATTTAGTCATGAACATCGTATGATTTTGTTTAGGAAACCAGATAGATTTGTAGTATGGTTGATTAGTAACCAAATTATTAATTTAGTAAGTAATTACAATCCTTTAATCTTTTAAGTAAAATAATTGAACAAGGGTTCATCATCAAATCTCCAATTTGTGAAAAATCAATATTGGGATATAAAAAATAAATGTGTTTAATTTCCTAAATTATAGGAATATACTTTCGAATATATAGATCAGTTACTATTAGTGTTTTGCAAAATCAGATCAAATCAGATTTGGATAAAATATGATCTGATCTGATTTTCATTTTTCAGGATCCGAATCTGATCTGAATCTAATAGATTGAATCTCAAATCCAGATCTGACAGATCAGTTTAAATCCAAATCTGATCTGATTCAGATCTGAAATTTTTATTGAAAAGTCATTCCTTTTTAATGAATTTTCAGTTCTAAAAGATCCGAAAAATTTTCTTTCAATAAAAGAAATCTTTTCAGCTCTAAAAAAGTTCTGAAAAGTTATTCTTTTACAATAAAAGGAACTTTTTTGGCTCTAAAAGAGTTTTGAAAAGTTGTTCCTTTACAATGAAAGGAACCTTTTCAGCTCTAAAAGAGTTCTGAAAAGTCATTTCTTTTTAATGAAAAGAAATGAATTTTCGGTTTTAAGAGATCTGAAAATATTTTCTTTCAATAAAAGGAATCTTTTTAGCTCTAAAAGAGTTCTGAAAAGTCGTTCCTTTACAATGAAAGGAACTTTTTCAGCTCTAAAAAAGTTCTGAAAAGTCATTCCTTTTTAATGAAAGGAAATGAATTTTTGGTTCTAAGAGATCTGAAAATTTTTTCTTTCAACGAAAGGAATCTTTTCAGCTCTAAAAGAGTTCTGAAAAGTCATTCCTTTACAATAAAAGGAATCTTTTTGACTCTAAAAAGGTCTGAAAAATCATTTCTTTTTAATGAAAGAAAACAAATTTTCAGTTTTAAGTAGTCTGAAAATGTTTCCTTTCAATGAAAGAAACCTTTTCAGCTCTAAAAAACTCCAAATTCTTTTTTTCAGTTCTAAGAAGATTTAATTTAATTTAATAAAATTTTATGCAATATATAATAATTATATAAATTTTATTATTATAAATATAAAAATAAATAAATAAATACATAAATAAATAAAATAAAATATATATAAAAATATAAAAATAAAAATAAATTTTTTTTTAAAAAAACTTTTAATTGCTACTTAATTATTTAATTCATTTAAAGGACCAGTCCACCATGATTTTAAACACATACAATATCTTACTGTTTTTCCTAAT
>CAJVPQ010003651.1:0-10706 GCA_910591825.1 Funneliformis caledonium
TAAATGCATCATACAATTCAACCCTTTTTTTTCTTCTCCTTTTCAAATTAAGGAAGAAAATTCATGGTAAAAAAAATAAATAAAAATAAGATAATAATACTAGGAGATAATTTAATAAACAAAATCTCAATCACTTTTTTATTTTATCACTATCTTGACAATCAGTCATATCTCATATCCCATAGAACTTATGTAATTGTGCAAACAATTGACCAAAAAAAAAAAAGGTTCACCTTAAAATAAACAGATTTTACGCCGTTAACGATATGCAAGTCATTGCAGACGGTAAAACAATTGAACACATTGTTTTTTTTTTATTAAAATGATACGTTACAGATAATCATATGACATTTTGGAAACCTTTTTTCTCGGTTTCCTTTTTCAGATCGATCTTACTTCTTTGATACCGATAAAAGATTGTGAAACGTATACGAGAATAGGGAAAATATTTTTAAAATAGATTTTGAAACTTTTTGTAGTTGTACAACTTCATGGTGGGATACACGAATGCGTAATACAAATGCAAGTGGTGAGGATTTACGAATCAGTGCATAATAAAATTAATTAATACATACATGGTACGGGAAATTATAACAACGTCAATATGCATGAAAGCATGTTGACATAACTTCCGTGGTATCATGGAACCATTGAAAAGTCCGAACATCTTTGATTTACGGAACTGTGGGGAAACTTTGTGGGCCGAGAAGCAGATCAAACATTCAACTTTCTTGTGTCACGTCATACCGAAACAATTATCTGTGTCGATTTCCATGTGTATTTGAAGTCCAAAGTCTGATTTGTTACATTTTAAATTCATTGTAAAAGAAAAAAAGGCAAAACGGTTCGTTTTAATTTGCAAGAAGTTGGAGCGATGATATATGGTACCAATAAGATGTTAACAGAAACGTTTTAGAATTATTCATCGGAAATCGATTTTCGGAATTACCTACACTCTTTATGAAGATACATAATATTCTTCGAGCATGATAATGGTCTCTCTAGAAATTTGATTCTAAATTTGTGTAACAGGAAAAATTAAAAAATCATGCATAACGTAATTATGTTATCATTCTTCGCTAAAAAATGTGTGGTCAAAGTATGTCATTTCAAAAAAGTTTTTTATAAGAAAAATAATAAATTTTTCTTCTAAATTAAGTATAATGAGAATGCTCGAGGATCCACGCTGTTTTTTTTTTGCATTAATCAAAATGAAAAGCTTCCCTTGGTTCTATTCATTCATTAAATTTCACATTTCTATAAAGGTAACATGCATCAATCGTTGAAAACAAAAATATACAATCTCCGCAATTTTCCATTATCATCTTCTCAATAGTCTTTGTTCCCATTGTAGAAAGGAAAAAAAGATTCTTACTGACATTCAGTAATTTCCGAACGAAAAATGTATGCAGATGCAAAGCGCATTTCTCGCGATATACATTTGGAAATTTGCGAGTTTCAAAACAATGCTCTTTTTTTCTTCAATTATCTTACCGATTTGAATGAGTTACAATGCCAATTTACAAAAATAGCCAAGAAATCAAAAAAAAAAAAAAAAAATTTGTGATATGATATGTTTAGATGTGATATGATTGATTATCTTACATTCAAAATCACATTTTTTTTTTTTCACATATGATTAACACAAACAATTGGTTTATAAAAAGATTAACCCAATTATTTAACTCTCTAAAAATAATGATAAGATTTTAACGGACATGATTTCTAACCTTTTCGGTATTTCATAAATCCAAATTTATAGGATCATCATAATAATTTTTTTTTTTTTTTTTTTTGAATTTTCGAACTTTAAATTCTGTAAGGTTTCTATTTCGAATTTAAAGTAATATTAACTTTAAAGAAAATATTTTCAAAGTACTCATTCATATAAATATGTCAAAATCCTTAAACCAAGAATTTAATCAATTTTCACAACCTTTTTCTACACTTATATCACCCATACCAAATAATCCTTATTTTTTATGTAACATCCTTGCAGATAATGCGAGAGAATATATTATGTTATCAGATCAATCATTTTTCGGTTTATTTGATGTTATCTATGCATTCATTTTGGCTGTAATATTAGGATTGATGGTGAGCTTAACCTTTTTTTTTAAAAAAAAAAAAAAAAATGAAATATTTTAAAAAAAAAAATGACAACTTCGCTATTAGAATCAAACAACCATAACTTATTCAATATCCCTGGCAATGATAATTATATGGATTTGGATAAAACTTAGCATAGTAAAGGAAGAAAGTATTTTATCAATTAGAGATGTTGGTATACAAGTAAAGACTATTTATGTGAATGGTAGAAGTGTATCTAGATTTATTGATAAATCTAAAATTTCTGATGTCATAATTAATGAAGGTATAAATATGTTGCAAGTAAAATTTTATATGGCCATAATCGTTGAAGGTCAAGATAGGATGGTGGTTGTTTTTGAGGTAAAAGAATTCTTTTTTTTTTTCTTGTAAAAAAAAAAAAAAAATTCTTTAAACTTATTTTTTCTTCTTTTTTAAAAAAAAAAAATTTGATTTTAGCATCTATTACCAAAGTTAAATATTTTATTAAAAGTATATAGAGGCACTAGATCCGTAATATTTAATGAAATGGAAGAAAATATTGATAACGCTGACCAACTTTCCTTCTAACCATTCTATACCATTCTATGTAACTTTCATTATTTAAAAAGATCCGAATTTAAGAGAGTTGCAACCAGTAATTGTTGAAGACAATATTTTCAAAAATATCTGGTTCCGCAAATTATATTATTACATTCTTTGTTGTCGAGAACTACGCACTTCGATTTTTTGTTATGACATGTATACTTCACGCGTAATCTAATAATATGTATTGATCCATAATTAATTAATATTTTAAATTATGCATTTTTTCACTCTAGCAAGAATCTTTTAAATTGCAAGTTATAATACTGGTTTAACGTTAACTTACAGTATCAAATATAACATTTTCCGAGTTATCATCTGACTTTTTATTCTGCTGAAAAAAAAAAAAATTGTAAAAAAAAAAATTTATTATGTTATTATTAAATAGAAAGTCGCATAAAAATTCTATATTTTCGTGTGGCATATTTTGAAAGACAGGTTTTCTATGAAGGAAAGTTTCTAATAAAAAAACAAAAAGGTTCTTGTTAAGTCTTATTGATCATGGTCAGATTGCGTTGAAAAAATTCGTTATAAGGAAGATTTCATTGAATTATGATTTAAATGGCGCGATGCAGCGCAACATATTTATATGAAAAACTATGTATATATTTACAAAAAAAATTATTTCTATATTCTGATTGATTCTTAATGAGAAAAAAGAATATCTACTAATTTATGCCGTTATTGCACCGATAAATGTTAATTATATCGGGAAATGAATAATGTTTGTTGATTGAAAAGCATTAACAAAAATTTATGTATACTAATTTAAGCCCACTTTTTCCCCCTATTAAAAATTGCGTGAATAAATTGAATTTTGACCCTTTTATAACATCAGCAGTATGCATCTCACTATCCCATAAATATAGATTTCTTCACTTCATCATAACAAACTATAACTTTTCCATAATACGTTTAATATCTTCAAGATTCAATATGTGAACCCTTTCCTTCTTTTTACCTCGGTCAACATTTTCTTTCATTATACGTTCCATCTCTTCAATATTCAACATCCTCAAAGATTTCATAAACTCATTAATCCTTCCCCGATTTTGTGGGAGCAAATACGCGCATCTTACATTCAATCCCGGTCCACAAATGGCTTGCATATGAGAATGCAAAAATCGTAACCATTGCTTAAAAGAATTTTCTTTGATAAAGACATTGTAATCAATCATTCTTAAGAAATCACGTTCAAACACATTTAGTTGTTCGGCGGTATACCCGGTGAAGTATGCCCAATGACGAGTTTTGAAATTCTCATCTTGATAAAATTTCCATGCTAGAATTATCGAGGAAACTAGAGCAGGTAAAGATTTTATGGAATCTTGGCTTTTAGGACAGGGTTCCTCTGAGACGGTGAATCGTGAATAATTATGAATGTATCTTCTAGGAAATTTATACGATGTCAACCCAACGTTTGAATGGCTCAAGCATCTCTTGAATCGTAAGAGATAATATAGCGCGAGCTCAATAATTCTGCAATTTGTTCCAGACAATTGTAAAACTTGTTCCATCCAATCATGGAATTCATTACCATATGATGTGTCCCAGATCGCTAATATTACATATCTGATAGTTTCTAATAAAAAAGAACAAAAACGAAAACTGAGTCCAATTGTCTACAATTTTATTTTAACACATTTGAAACTTACTTACCCAGGTAATTGTTGTGCATATTTTCCGAACGATTGAATTTTTGTGTTACCAAATAAATGTCATATAAAGAAGTAATCCAATACTGGGTTCTCACATCTTGGACATTTTCGTCTTGTTCACATACTGATTCTTTTGTCTGTTCTTCGGTAGGTGTCATTACTGGCGAAGTATAATTTGTTGGTTGACTTCCGATGTCGCAACCACTGTAAAGGGAATGATCTGTAAGGGAACTTTGAGAACTAGCGGATGAATAACTAGGGAAACGGGTCAACTCTGTTTGTGTTACGATCTGATTTGTGACAATTTGATTGGTATTATGGTAATGCGATTGTAAAGGAACGCAACCTTTATTTAAAACGGTTTCATTTTCTGTTGAAACTTTGTCAATATCATTAGTCGACGATATCCAAGAACTTAACACCGATGTCCGAGTAGAATTATCTACAGTCCTCTTGTCATGATACTGAATTTTTGCAGAACATGAATTTTCATAATTTTCGTCGTTAAATTTCCTAGTATGGGGATTTTTGTTAACAAGTTTATTATTTTCGCGTTCAAATTTTTGTTCCGGATCTTTTGTTATAACGATCCATTTTTTTATGGGTTGTTTATTTTGATGTTGGGACAAGGCAGAGGTTTTAACTATTCTTTTAGTGTTTTGCACGTAAGCATCATTCTTTTTGTTTCCAAGCCCTTTAGGATTGTTATTAGGACGTAAGGAAGGTTGCGTGGGCTTGGACTTTACACTTTTCCAAGTTGACGCAACGTGCATGTTTTTGTTGATAGAACAAACTTGTTAAAGAGCTGCAAATAAATGAAGCGAAAAAAATGACAAGAAATAAGATATAAAATAATGACAGAGATTTCACGTGAGTCACATCATCAATATTTTAATATTGGCCGATTTTGGTACAATCACATCACTTCGGTGTCGAAAATATCAAAAAAAGTAATTTATAAAATGTAGCAAAGCATCATAGAAAGCTCATTAGAATATATCTTCTTTCCTAATTTTGAAATGATTGCTAGACGAAATGCCAGTTATGGTCTATCAAGATGAAGTTTTCTTTGATTGCTGTACCACGAGGTTGCATGGGATTTATTTCCATAATTCCATTGTCTATCATGCGATCTTTTTTTTTTAAACCTATTAAACTAACTCACCTTTAAGCAAAATGATTTTTTTTTTTAAAAAAAAAAGGGGGGCTTTTGCGAGAGAGGAGGGAACGTGCAAAAAGGAAAAAATTTTTTTTGTCTTTGTTTTCATATAATCATGAGATGACAAATCATTACGTCGTCTACTCATGACATAAACATAGTCTTACAAATATTAAGTCATAAATTATTTAAATTACCATGATCGTAGTGATCATAGCCTAACCATTAGGTTAAGCAAAAATCCAGCGGACCGGTAATTCTAAATGAAGCAAGCTGAAAAAAAAAAAAAAGAACGAATGGTTCACAAGAGAAAGTTACCCGCTTTGTAAAATTGGTGCAGCAAGCCTCAAAATTTTATGAATTTGGGAAGATTATTTTTTTTTAATAATAAGCCAATGATTTGATCTGATTTTGTTTACAGATAAACTTAACCTTTTACCTTTTGTTTATGCTGGGTTTTTTTTTGGCTCATTTCGTGTTGCATCAAACCTTTTGAATCCCTTTCCTTAGGAATTTGCCACCCAAATATTTTCCGTAAAATTGATAAGATGAGATGCAAACTAGGTTTTTATCGGTTTTAGATTATATAATATCAAATAAGGAGTTATAATACAATAATTATTAGTTTTCGGTTCATTTGCAAATATTCTGTTTTACTAGTTCTTAATTTAGTAACAAGAACGGAATTCTTTTGTTATTACAACATATGTTTGAATAAAAAAAGAAAATTAGGGTCACCCTACGGAGTTTTTGGGTCCAGGCAGATACACCAAATGTTATTGTTCGAATTTAAAAACAATTAACCATTTAAGAATTGATCTGCTTAATTACCTTCAGTTTCAAATTTGAAAGACAAAAGCAAATAAATATTTGGTAATCAATAAATGAAAAAATGTTCATTGTGATTTATTATAAATAGTAAATAGTCACTTTTTTTTTTACACATTTCAGAAATATAGTTTGAATTTTTAAACAAACTTTTCTCTCTATCCTTTACTTTTCTTTTTTTTTTTCCTATAAAAATGACACAAACTATCGCAGCAACCGATTACGCGAGGAATGCTTCCAAATACATTGAAATTTTGAATAAATTGCGTCGTATGGGCGCACAATCCGCAGTTGACTTGCCAACCGTGGTTTTTTGTGGGAATCAATCGGCCGGCAAAAGTAGTTTGTTGGAAGCGATTTCCGGCGTTCAGGTAAATAGATTCTTCCTCCAAATGTTCCAAATAGGGATTTAAGCGGTCATCGATCTCAAAGTTCATTTTCCTTTTAAAAATGATTCATTAAATTTATTATAACAATTTTTTAAATATATAAGCGATTAGGCTTTTCTATAACTAGAAATTTCAAAATCATTTTGGGATCCCTATGTCTAAATATGAAAAAAATGATAAATAAATCGTGTTTTTTTTTTTAGTTGCCACGTTCGGAGGGTACGTGCACAAGATGTGTCATGGAAATCCGTTTGATTGAATCCTCTGAAATTTGGTCATGTCAAGTTTCTTTACGTAAAGAGTACGATGCTGATGGAAAAAAACTTATTCGACCTGAAGAAACGAAATTCGGAAATACCATTAAAAACAAAGATCGCGTGGAATTGTTTGCACGTCGTGCTCAAAAAGCACTTTTGAATCCCAACAATAAACCAGATGAATATTTTGATTTTGACTTTAATAATTTAAGTTATGATGAGGATGCATCCAAGAACACTTTAAAATTTACGAAAAATGTGGTTTGTTTGGAAATTAAGGGACCTAAAATTCCAAACCTTAGTTTGATAGACTTGCCCGGAATTATCCGTAAGTTTTTTTTTTTCTTTATAACTTTATTATTATTTTTATTGAATACTAACGCGAGAACATTTTCATATCAACATATTTTATAGGTCACGTTGAAAGAGAAGAAGATGAAAGGTTCATAAAATTGATTGAAGAATTGGTCGAATTGTATATTTCGAAAGAAAAGTCTATTATCGTCGCGACTATTAGTTGTAAAGATGAAATAGATAATCAAGCCATTATCACGCTTGCAAAAAAAGCTGATAAATTAGGTGCTCGTACCCTCGGCGTTTTAACAAAACCAGATACGATTGAGGAAGGTTGCCATGAATCTTGGTTGAAAATTATGAGAGGTGAAGCACATAAATTGGCTCTTGGGTATTATATTGTGAGAAATCCAAAACCGTCTGAATTGAAAAGTGGTATCACTTTTAAGGAAGTTCGTCAAAATGAAGAGGATGTAAGTATCATTATAAGTCGATTATTTATCTAATTAGATAACTTATCTTCAAAGTAATTTTGAATCTTTAACTAACTATATTTCTTTTGTAATACTAGTTTTTTGAAAGCGAAACGCCTTGGAGAAATTTCCACCAAAGAAATCGATTGGGCGTTACCCATTTGCAGGAGAAATTATCTGAATTGTTGATTAAAGCAATCAAGCGTAATCTTCCTTCCATTAAAAAAGAAGTTGAAGACAAGCTCGCAAACGTATGTAATTACGACTTTCAGTTTTCTTGATAATTAATTACTCATTCGTTTTCGTTATCAATAGATCATCAAAGAGCTTGGAACGATTCCAGAACAACTTAGTGGCAATACACGAATTGAACTTTATCGAATGACCAAAAGATGCGCTGGTCTTATTCAATTAGAAACCACATGTTCTAATGAACAAACAGAATTATGGCAAGCAATTAATAAGGAATTTCAAAATTTCAAGTTTAACCTGTGCTCCACGCGTCCAATTTTCGAAATCGGTCTTAATAGTGATAAATCGAGTCCCGCCAGATTTGATATTTTAAAAGAATTCTTACAACCTACTGCTGATGAGAACGAAATAATTGGTGACATTGATCAAGGCGAATTACTTATAGTAAGAGAAAGTGACGTGGTTGAAGGTATAAATAAAGCTCGCGGACGTTTATTACCTGGATTTATTCCATATAGCGCTGCAACAAAATTTATAAAGGAACATCAAAAATTATGGAAATCACCAGCTCAAGAATGTTTATATCACATTAATGAAATTATGTCGGAGCTTGTAAGTAAATCTACTGAAGACACTTTTTCACGTTTCCCGGAATTGTTCGGTCGAATGAAGTATGTTTAAAGATTTATTTGTTAATTTTCTTACATTGAATAATCATTTATTTATTATTATTTTTTTTTTTTTTAAAAAAAAAAATAAAAGGTTTAATGCACAGGAGTTTCTTGAAGAATGTAAACGAAATACTGAGAAATATATTAACTTTCTGAATGAAATGGAAGGAACCAATTATCCTTTCACGTTAGATGAAGGTTCGATGTTAATATCAAAGACTAAATATCTTGAAAAACTTCACGAAGCGGTTAAAATTGAAGAGCGTGAACCAACTGATACGTTGGAAATGGTAGCTTCAGTTATGGCATACTTTAAACTTGCGTTTAAGAGATATGCTGATGCTGTCTCTTTGACGATAATCCACGCTTTTATTGATGGTTTTTCAAGTCTCATTGAAGAGAAACTTATCGAGGGATTTGAACAAAATGAAGACGAAAATTTTAGAATCGATGAATTGATTAGAGAAGATGATAGCATAAAAATAAAAAGAGAGGAATTACAGCAATCAGAGAAACATTTGCGTGAAATGAACGTTAGTCTTATAAGGTTTGGTTGTTAATCTTTACCAAATCCTGTGATAACTATATGATCGAAATGCGCAGATACGTGTATCCATTTTATTTTGTACGTTTTATATTTTATAGCATCTTATCATAAGAAATAATACTTTTATTAATGAAATAAATAATCAGTGTTAATAAACTAATATGTACTTTGTACGAATTTTTAAGTTGTTCCATAAACTGTCCCATGTTCCAAACTATGTCCCCACAACACTGGCAATATTTACTAATAGTTTGTTAATTATCGAAGTCATCTTTTTAAGAAAAGCATAATTAAAATGAATATGTGAACAGACCGACTAAGGCGGTTAATTCGGTCTTATAAATTTGAACTATGTGATCCATCTGCTTAAAAGATAATTTAATTTATTTTTAGGCAATGACTAATCGTTACACGAGGGTGTTTAAAACACTATGAAAACATAATAGGGTGAATATAAGATTTTAGTATTAAAAAATTTCTTGTTCCCAGATTACAGCTATTTGCAAAAATAATGGACCACCCAATTCATTTTTGCTCCGAAGTGTCATACGCATTCATACGCAGTCATACGCACAAGATTATTACTGATCGGCAATAATTCGGGCCAACTTATAATTTCAGCCTGAATTATAATACATGTTACACACGGTTATGATGATCCATTCCTTTTTTGGCGATAGCCATTTCAACAAATTTATTTTTTTCCTAAAAAATTAAATTTTACTTTTTAAGAATGTGTGTAATATAATATCCTAAAAAGGGAATTTATAATTAGCATAAATTAATTTTGTAGAAATTAATGTAAACAATACATCATACTTTAAATTTATTTTGTAACACATATTAAAAATTTTTTTTTATTTTATTTTTTATCATTATTGTTTATAAAATAATACAAATAAAATTTTTACAATTTCGTCCAAATGCTTGTTTTTATGTTTAACTTGTTTAGTATGTATGAAAATATATAATGAAGATTGTATTTATCCCTCTAAAGAACTGAAATGGAAACGAAAAAGTAATGAATATAAAATTGATTTTCGTTATAAACCACTTGATATGATTGCTACTAGAAAACAAAAAATAAAATTAGATAATGAATTTATCTCTTAGTTTCATAATAAATAATATTTCATCAGACTTGATGATATCAGAAGATCAGTATGACGTAAATGTTTGTAGAAAATGTATTAATAAATATGAATATTATAAAAAAAGTATATATTATATATATTTTACAATAATATTTTATGTTTATTATAAGCTATTATTTACTTATCTTAATATTTAAAGCTTTAAAGACTAAATATAGAGCCAGTAAAGTAATAATTGATTTAGATTATGATGTTGATGCTGTTGATACAATTAAAACTATTGATCTTATTAAACAATATCCGTTGAGAGAATTACAGTCACACCTCGATATAACGAAGTTGCTAATCCAGCCAATTAGGACTTCATTATAAGAATCTTCGTTAATGCTATAATGAATTATGCGGTATGTATAATGAATAATTCGTTATAGCGTTAACGAATTATTCGTTATAGTAGATGATTACTGATTT
>CAJVPQ010003652.1:0-10703 GCA_910591825.1 Funneliformis caledonium
GATAATAAACTATTTTTTCAAAACTGCACAAATTTATTTACTATTTTTTCAAAACTGCGCAAACTTATTTCCAGGTAGTGTACTTACATAACTACTTTACAGATTATCCCTTAGCATTAGAAAAGCAGATAGTTTCAGAAGAATGGCTTAATTTATATAATGAAAAATTAGTACATGATAAAGAAGTTGGAGGCAAAAAATATACAACAGGAGAAAAGCTCGTCCAAACCCTTTATTCTAAAAAGAATTACATGATTTATTATCGAGTTCTTTAGACATATATAAAGTTCAGGATGAAGGTTACAAAGATTCATGATGCTCTTAAATTTTGGCAATTTTCATGAATGAAAGACTATATTGAGAAAATATTCGCAAGCATAAAATTGCTAAAGCTAATGGGAATGAGTTTGGGGTTATGTATTATAAGATAAAGAACAATGCAGTCTTTGGTAAACAAATAGAAAATATTTGTAAACATATGAGAGTAGAATTACTCCAAACAGAAGAGGATAAAAAAATCAGGCGTTTAGCAAGTTTACCATTGTATGTAGGCTTTAAAGTATTCGAAGGAAGGATTATAGCAATCCACATGTTAAAGAACACAATAACTTTAAACAAACCAATCTATGTAAGGCAGGTAATTCTTGACATTAGCAAAGCCATGATGTTTAACTTTTGGTACAGTTACATAAAGTCTCGCTATGAAAAAAAAGCCTGTCTACTTTATACAGATACAGACTTACTTATTATGTGGATAGAAACTGGGGATATCTATAAAGATTGAGTTGAAAGACCAGATATTTTCGATCTTAACTATTCAGGAGACTTGTTTCTAATGAAGGATGAGACAAAAGGGATCCAATAGGCGAATCAGTATGCTTAAAGCCAAAAATGTATTCAGTTCTTCTAGCAGGCCATGATTCTAAACTTTTGAAACAGATTTAGATTTCGAAAAAGAGTTAGAAGAAGAAGAATTTAGAAAATCTCAGGGTGTAAAGTATTGGGAGAAAAAGCATGACATCCAAAAGGTAAAGGATATAAAAAAATGCGTAATCAAAAGGGAACTTCAACATGACAAATTTCTAGAATGTCTTAGGAACAAGAAACTAACCCAACATGATATGTATGGCCTCTGAAGTTATGATCATCAAATATATCTGGAGAGGATAAATAAGATAGGGATGAATCCATATGATAATAAGCGCTAGATCTTACTTGATGGAATTCAAACTCTCCCATATGGATATTGGCGAATTGGATTATACAAACGCCTGGTAGCATCTGAAATATCTCCTAAGGAAGCAGAAGAAAGGGCTATGAAAGTTAGACTTTGAGTTAAGAAATAGATGCTTTATAACAAATATTTTTTCCAGAGGTAAAAATTATCAAAGAATACAATTTTATTAATTAAAGTTTTTCTATCGTTATAGTAGAAACAATACAAAATGGTCGATCATAAGGATATAAAACTTGCGCAAATCAAAGTCATAAAAACTGCATTGCGAAAGGGCAAAAAATATGATAATCTTGCGAAAAACTATGGAGACTATCTAAAGAAATTGCGAGTTGAAAAGAATCCGAATGACTATATTAAGACAGTCGCAGTCAAGATGTTTCCCAACGAAGAGGCATACACTCTAAGGCTAGAAAATTATTGCAAAAGATATGCAGATAATGATCTGTGTGTCAGCCTAGAAGAATTATATAAACTTTATTATCAAATAGCTAAGGAGGAGAATCGTGAAAGATCAGATGATGAAATAGAGCAGATGCTCAAAGCAATGGCAATCTAGTCATCTTTGGCAACTGTTTGGTCAAAGAACCTATCTTCATATATTGGTGGATGGTAGGGTTCTATTAGCTTGGTGTTGACTAACCAATAGTCTAAAGCTAGAATAGAGGGTTATCGTTTGAAAAAATAATCATGTATATTATTAGCATAGTAACGTCATTACTAAGGACAAATTCTCATATTTTTTGCAAGTATTAATAAAACAACGAAATTTATAAGTGCTATAAAAAACCTTTAGCCGGCGAGATAGCTATTTTTTTCGGACCACGTTAATGATAAGTGGGCAAGTTATGGAGAGCTCAGCTAATACAGAAGTCGAAAATCCGCTTACTGCTGAGGATATCAATATGGAGTGTATGGAGGGCATCAATGTGGAGGATATCATAAACACCTCCGCTCAAAGCCGTGATGTTCAAAGCCATGACATTTATAATGTGCAACCAGAACGCAACAGGTCTAAAAAATTTTGCCATAAATATATTGAAATGAAATAATACCTCCCAGAGGTTATTCTTCGTGAAGAGCCAGATTTTTCGTCATTTAAATCAAACGAAGCTATCCCTGATAATGGACCATGTGGAGATTGTGATATGCCTATTTTTTCAGAAGACCCGCCTAGATCGCTCGTTTTAAATGTATGTGGCGACGTGATCCATCAGACTTGTGCGAACAAACCTGATAAGAGAGGAGCATTATATTGCTCATGTGGTGTGGGTGATGATAGAGATCCGTTATTGCCTCCACAAGATTTTAATGATGATAAAGCCACGACTTCTGCAACCCTGAATGAATCTGGCAAACGGCCAAGTGTGGAGAATACCTCTGGCAGAAAAAAAGCGAAACGCGCGTTGCATGAGTTGCCTATGCTGAAAAAGCTTATTGAGGAGTTGAAAGCATCACCAAGTGCTGATCATGATATTTCAATATCGTAACCCGAACCCCAGGAAATCTTACTAATTTGTATGACGCTATTATCAAGACTGAGGAGAAAATCGGGAGTACGAATCTAGAAATTCTTAAACTTGAGAATAGATTTGACATCTATAGAAATTTTATAGAGGTCAGAAGAAACTAAACTATGAATTCGCGAAATACTTCCCAATGATCTTACGAAAAATGCATTTGAGATGAGAGTAGAAAGAGATCGGAAGATTTGAAATTCAGCAAAATATTTGAACTTTATTTTGTATTATTTGCAAATGTATATATGTACCTAAAGTGATTTGTCTAATCGAATTAAAAATTTCATTAAAAGGAATTTTTGAAATTAAAGATACATTAGGAAAAATATGTCCAAATCGCAACTGTACTGGTCGAAAGATAATATGTTATTTTTTTTTTTTTTTTTTTTATCTATCTATGTAAACAAAACATATATGATAAAAAAGAATTGATTGTTGAATTCAAGTCGTATATAATACCAACTTCATTTAATGACGAGAAATTATACTAAGCACAGAATTAAATTCGAGCGCCCATCCACACCTAAGAAGTAAGTGCTCGTTCCAATTCATTATATAATAAACCGGAGTTTGGTTAGCATCCCAATGTATCAAATATGGAGCTTGATGAGGTCTTTGATTTTGTTGTTGAATTGCTGGAACTGAAACTGCCCTAGGAAAAGGATTCTGATTATAGGGTCGAGCTGAATCAGGAAGACAGATTCCAATAAATTCAATCGCAGGATTTATTAGCCGAACATTATTAATTCTCCTCAACGCATTACTACGATCTGGATCTCGGTTATAAAACACCTGCAAGGTTCGAATCTGATAAGCAAAGCAATTTACAATTCTTCTCTACAAGAATTTATTTACCTCTACGTATACGTTCGGTGGTGGACACGAATTTACAATTGGGTTATGACATTGTGCATATGTTGGTGCTCGAAACCAGATGCCAACATCAGGTTGATAGCTATTGCCCCCAACCACGCATATTGTATTTAATGATACGGACCAAGTTGGATTATGTACCCTAGCTGAGATCAAAAGTTCAGCTTGAATATCTTCTTTATGTTTTCCATCACACTAAATAATTTGGTCAGATTTAATATTAATAATACAGCAGTAAATGTAAATGTAATTCGGAATAAAACTTACTTTGATAAATATATCACTATCGATTATTTGAGCATTGTATTCACTGTGTATTGCTTCACGCATGTGTTTATCAACTTTTTCAAGATCTGGGATATTGATCTTTATAATGTTTTGACCTTTCATTTGCGTTAATGAGTCATCAATCTTTGCGAAGATCTATCATACTTCGTTAGCCATAATTGCCATTTCTTAATTTGTTTTAAACATCACTTAAATACCTGGTTAATTTTGGAGGCTCGTCTGGTCTCCCGAGTCACTTGGATGGGCATGTCTTCCGAGCCTTATGTTGCGACACTCATTTTGTTTTTTGTTAGGATTAAAGGAAAATGACAAACGGGAAACAGAACAAATGGTAACAGAAAAAAATCCTTTATAACCTTTCCATAATAAATCGCGAATGTCCTAGAACTATCCGGAATACTACGCCACCTCATGTGATAACGCAGGGTAGATCGATCACCTGAAATGCGCAGTACGATATCGGAAAAACTCTTGCCGAAGAATAGGGCTGTGTGACGTGAGAATCGCATATCGGGGGGGGGGGACAAAAGTATTGCACGCTTTTATTTTTTCAATAATTTTTTATTTTTTACAGAAACATACAGTGCATACAACCAAAAATTTTTTAAGCGGCCAAATTTGAGATGTCGATCATTTATCACGTGATAAAGAAAGCTCGTAATTTTATTGGTGCATATATATATCACGTGACAAAATGGTTTCATCATAATTAGAATTTATATTTGTACATTAAACATGTATAACAAATTAGTATTTATAATTAATAAAGACACTATCGGTATATTCTAAAATGGTTTAGTATTAATTGGGTTATTGTGGTATTGTGTTAATATAAAATCCCGAAATCAAAATTATTTGTTACATTAATATTGGTAGGATCCCGAAAACTTATATTTGATGTTCCCGGTATGTAGACTAGGTAAAGTTTATATAAAAAAATCTCAAAAGTTACTGGCTAAGCTATAGGTAAATTTCATAGTATCTTAAAAAATGCTCAAGTTTTTATAGGGTAAAGTTTTTTTTACTTTCCGGCTAATATAAAAGTAAATTTATTAATAGTTTATAAAGGATTCCTATTAGTAGTATAGGTAAAATTATATATAAATATAACGTATATGATATATATATTTATTAGTACTGTATTACAATTTATATAATAATTACTTTTTTAATATTTGATATATTTACTGAGTATTTCGAGTATTTACAGTCTTTCAGCAAAATTCCATTCCAAATTTCTAATAGTATTTTGTACTCTAATAACCAGTTATTTTACGGATCCTGGTGAAGTCGTAATAGTACATAATGTCATGTGAAATAAGCATTAAAAGATTTTTTTGCAACTTTTTTTGCTTTCTTTTTTTCACACAATGGAATATAATAATGGAGAAAGCTCAAAACAAAAAAATTATATGCAATCAACTCTTAATTTTTCTGTATTATCTATTAAAAAGGGTAAAGATAAAGTTATAGATAATAGCAGAAAAATTATATCTAATCAACTACGACAAATAACTCTTAATTTCCCTTCGATTAATAAAAAACATTCCTATAGTGAAATTAATACTGATCTATCAATTAGCAATGATAATGATACAGATCTGTCAACTGATAATGAATCTGATGATAATTTAGATGAATGTAGTAATGATGAATATAACGAATTACCACTTGATGGAAAACCTTATATGTGTCCTAAGGAAATAAAATTGCGTAGATATAAATACTTTTCATAGCTAATTAATCCAAAATATGTTTGATGCATATGTGGAAAAGAAATAAAATTAGATAAGCGATACTCATTAAAAAACTTAAAAACGTAAGTAAATATTTATTTATACTGTACTTAATTTTTTATTAAAAAAAAATTTAATTGATTCAGCTTTTTTTAGCCATATACGTAGTAAAAGAGCATGTAGTGCTAAATCATAAGGTCAAGTTAGCGTTGAAAAATATTTTAAAACTAATGATGAAAATATATTATCAAAAAGGTAACCTTATTCCTGTCAGAGTTTAACAAATGATCAAATTAAATAATATGTACTAAGATGCCTATTAGATTTTGGTGGTTCAAAAAATGAAACAGAACTTACTTGTCGATTGTTTTCACAAAAATTTGAAGATGAACATCTAGTTTATAACAAATTAAATTATAGTGAATGACAAGAATTTTATAATGCACAAAGAGCATATGGGCTCTTTGCAATAGAAAGGGAGAAAACTACCAAAAAAATTTTTTTTTGCTTTATAAGCTAAATATTATTTTTTTAATAAAATAAGTCCAGATTTAACATTAATTCAAAAAAAATTTTTTTGGTAGTTTCCTCCCTTTCTATTGCAAAGAGCCCATATGCATCATAGGTTTTAGATCAAGGAAATTTATCAGTAATGAGCATTAAATGTACTAAATTTACTCCTCATAAATCCAAAATATGTGAGGAATGTGATAGATTAAAAAATTATTCATGTTTTCATAATACAATCAGTGTGGTATATTTATTTTAAATTATTTTATGGTATATAATATTGATTTTAAATTATTGTCAAAATTTGAATTTATAGCCGCGTGCAATTAAGAAAACTTTTAAATATACTACGAAATGACATCTTCGAGATAATAAATTGGTTCAGCTTTTAGGAAATGATAAATTAAAAACTTTATATGGAAATGCAGTTGAGGATTTAGATGAAAGTCAAATATGATCAAAATTAGCTGAATATGGAAAGAAATGTGCACTCAAAACTGATAAAACATTTAGTGAACTAGCAGAACTAATGCTTCAAATCAAAGAAATTCAAGAACAAGAAAAAAGTAAAAAAGCATTACGATATTCTGAACATCATCATTTCTTTAGTTTATTATCAGACAGTAGTAGTGAATATGGTATATTTCACAAAATGTTAGAAGGTATGGATTTACGATCGATAAGGTAATAAAATTATTTATAATCAAAGTTTAATATAACCAAAATGATATTAAAATATAATTATTTTTATGTAATAGATATTTACGCGTTCAAAATGGAGATTATTTAACTAATTCTAACCTTATGTATAAGAATGTGATACGATTTGCTCATGCTATGAAAGTATTAAAATGGACAGGGCCAGTAGTTGTTATGACAGATTGCACTAAAATTTGAGTTAAATTAACTTATTCACAAAAATTGGGATGTATAGTTGGATCAACTTTAAGTTTTGATAATACAAGAATAATAATATATGACGATATACATTTAAAAATTAAAGAAGTTCAAAATAATAATGCTGTTGTATCACAAGTAAGATGTGTTGTTTTAAAGGTAATTAATCATTTAATAATTACTATAATAAAGTTTTAATTAATTTAAAGTTAATAAGAAATTTCTTAGATTCCTATTAGCAAAATTCCTCCAATTGTTATTGCTTTATTACCAACAAAAGGTAATACTACTACTCAAGAAATTTTTACAATTTTAAAAAAAATTGTAAAGATGTTAATTCAAGTAAATATTAATTTAGTAAGTATAGGTGCAGATAGCGTAATTACAGAATATAATGCATAGATATTACTTATGCAAAATAACGAAACACATGAGTTTCTTACATACAATAATACAA
The DNA here is from genome assembly GCA_910591825.1 of Funneliformis caledonium. Lineage (NCBI taxonomy): Eukaryota > Fungi > Glomeromycota > Glomeromycetes > Glomerales > Glomeraceae > Funneliformis > Funneliformis caledonium. The sequence continues at coordinate 7,516 of CAJVPQ010003652.1, forward strand.
TTCATAATGTATATTTTTGAGCACCCATTTATTCTAGAAAGCCAATAATTCATATTCAAAATCCCAAGCATGCTAAAAAAAATGGAAGAAATACAATTCATAATAGAGCTCGTCTTTTAGTCTTGGGAAGTGATACTGTATGATATGATCAAATTTATCAACTTGTTTAGGAAGAAAATTCTGCACTTTATATTTGAGATGTTATAAATGTAAATAAACAAGATGATAGAGCTGCATATAGAGTTTTTCTTCAAATTTTTTGGCTCAATGTCAAAATAATAGGTGTTTGGATCCTGAAAAAACAGCTTTATTCATCTATCTTTTTATTTTTGGTAAGTGATTTTTAAATAACTTTTTTGAATTTAATATATTAGCATCAGAATTAAAATCCAAAATTTTTTATGATATAGATGAGTTATTCGATTCTTATCTCAACAAAAGTATTTCTCATAAAACTAGAATTATAATGACAATGTATATATATTTTTTCCTACATGCATGAAAAAATTATATTAATAAATGCGCTATATCACATTCAACAAGATGGTATAATATAAATAAAAGTTGTATTTCAACACAAAATTTTAATATATTTTGTAGCTTAGCAGAGTCTCTAGTTTTGCTTATTTTGGACCATAGAGATTATTATCCAAATTATCCATTTTTTCCTTGAAAGCATGACACAGAAGCATTTGAACATTTATTTGGAATTGTCAGGCAATTGATGCCAAATTTTTCTTATTATGAATTATATAAAATATTAAATAAAGTACAACACAGGAATAATATTTTATGTAGTGAAAATATTTCAAATATTTAAGAAAAAAAATCTGCATCAGGTAAATTGTGTTTAATATGTTTTTTTTTCTAAATATTTAAATATTTAAATATTTATATAATTTATTTGATTATAGATTATATTTTTGATTTTGATCTATGCATTTCAGATATGGATATTAATAGATTGTGAACTTGGCCATCAGATAATGAAATAGATGATGCTATAAGAATTGCTCATGAAAATGCGAATGCATTTACAAAACTTCTTCATATGTGTAAACAATTAAAAAATAGCTGTAATACAGTGATTATACCTGAAATTGATGATAATAATCAATTAGAGAATAAAAAAATGACTCAAATTCTGACTATAGATCAAGCTGCAGATGAGCTAAATAGAATTTCACAGCTGGACGATAATTTAGATAATTATTTTTATAATATTTCAGACAATTTGAATAGTGAATTAGATAATGAATGTGATGAGCCAAATTCATTAGAAATTAATACTGCTGAAGCTGAAAGTTTTATAAAGAAAATAGAAATTAATTATATAATTAAAAATCCAGAATCAAACATTTTACAAGAACAAGAATTAAAAGAAGATAATGAAGAGAAACTATTCAAAAATAATGGAAATTGTGATATTTCTTTAATATTAGAATTACAAAAATCTCATGAAGTATTTTCTCGTTCTAACCATCCTCGTGGAATTCGAACTCAAATAGTTATTTAAGAATCTCAGGATAGAATTGATCGAAATTTAGCTAATCATTTGGTAAATCAATTGAGTGATAATCTGCAAAGTCATCAAATTGTTAGAAAAAGAATACAACGTTGAAAAGAACACAATCAGTTACAATCATTAGTTAATTCTAGTCAAACAAATGGTAAATATATAATTTAATCTATTTTTTTTACTTTAAATTTTATATACTTATAAATATATTCTTTTAAATATATTCTTTTTAGTTACTGATATAGGCTGTACTAATGTTTCTAAAGCTAATCTATTAGAAAAAGAATGGTTACTTGCTTGTATGGACTGACGGAATTTTATGTATAGCAAAAATTCTTGCAATGTATCAATTAATAGGTAGGAAATACAGTTTTATTTCAGAAAGTATTGATGATCTTGATTCATTATCTTATATATCAGCTTCATTATTCATTAACATATACGGGAAAACATTATTTTTAAATGAATGTAAAGCAGGAGGTAAACTGTATACACATTTAAAACCAAAAGAAGTAGCATATTATTTGGTGTTAGTGTTTCCTTTATATTTCACTCAAATTTTCTTCTTACACTTGATCAAAATTTGTTTAGATATTTACTCATTTTTTATAGCAGATGAAACATGTTCAAAATTAGTTTCTATTTTAATAACAAAGATACAAATCAGGATAATGTAAATGATTATTGAATAAAAAATATAAACTTTTGAAATATTATACTTTTAATATTAGGAAAAAGGTTCTAGTTAATAGAAAGGGTAAAAAATACAGGACAAAAAAAAAAAGGTCCCAATTAATGACTAGGTAAAGTTGATAGGTGACAGGCTGAGTAAAAAGATTATAAAAATTTACCCAATTTTGCTAGGAACATCAAATATAAGTTTCTGGGGTCCTGCCTAAATATTGTATGGAAAAACTTGTCAAAAAATTGATAATTTAAAAGAAACACAATTTCACGACTATTTAAGAATACATGTAAAGATTCGATCATTAGAACAATATGCAGAACTTATACTGGTATTTCAGAAGGATCTCCAACTTTAATACGATGGGTGATAGCATGACGTACATTTAGTTGTCTAGAATAATCCATAGGCGTCACTAATATTTGTGTTTCCATATAAGTTTTTACTTCAGAAATATTTAACAGATATTTAATTGCATTCACATAATCTTCAGTTAAATGTAGTGAACCTTCTTTTAGATCAACCAGTTTTGTATTTTCTATGCTTCGATCAATATGACGTTGTTCAATCCTATTATCATAACTATGAACTAAAAGACGCTCAACTCTTTCATCATGAGTCTTCGATATAGGTATCAAATTAGCAAACGTTCACTTTCATTCTGTATAACTGAGCCATATAAAAGGAAAGAAAGAAGTATAAGCATTTTGTATAATAATAGTTTTATCAATACCTTTTCATTGTGAATACTCTTTTCTTGATTAAGATTATAAAATGAAATAGATGCTATTTTTGATAAGACTTTTAAGAGTATTATAATGAAATGTTAAACATCATGCGTAGTTGTTATGTTATTGCAGTGGTATTCATGAATGTTGTGAAAATCATTCATATTAAGAACAATCAAGTTTTCATTCTGTTTAAAAGATAGTTAGTTAATTTAATTAGATTAATTATGAATACAACACTCATATAAATAAATAT
>CAJVPQ010003653.1:0-10701 GCA_910591825.1 Funneliformis caledonium
TGTATAGCTAAATTAGCTTAGACTTTACATTTGCGTTAGAACGTTACACAAACTAAATTATTAATGATCTGCAAGTCCTGTGACATTTCCGCAGACTGTTAAAAATATTTTTCTTTTTAATATAAGTATTCATATATTTAAATTATCTTTTATTACTTTAATTTAATAAATCTATTAAAGAAATTTAAATTATATTTAGAAAAGTATATTAAAATTATTTTTATACTATTTTACTATTATGTTGGTAATAAATTATTTTAAAATTATTTTATTGTATATTTTAAATAACTTAATTTTTTTTTTTATCTGATAAAATAGCCAATTTCATCAAAATCAGTGAAATTAATGCAAATAAGAAAAAGCATCGATTAATCACGAAAGAACAAAAATCTTGGCGATAAAAAACTTATAAATATCGGTTGATTCAATTTGACCACAATTTCATCGCCCAAAATGTCATTCAAAACCTTTATTTTTTTAATATTTGCAACATCCATATTAATGATATCAAAATTATCACCAAAAACTTTTAATTTAAAAAAACTTGATCATCATAAAAAGTATCCAAACCATGAGTCAATTAATCATATGATTTTTCTCCAAAAACGATTGGAATCAGGTAAAATACTTCAAAAAAATCCTGGAATATCAGTGGCACAGCAAGAAGCAACTTCTCAGACATTAGAGAATGACACATATAAACATTACGAAGAAGAAAGTGAAGATTGGTGGGAGGTTTATCGATCATATGAATATGAAACAACGGATAATCTTGAAAATTTATTTAGAGTTGAAGTTGAAGAGGCTCAAGTCATTCATAAACAACATGCCAAATTATACGACTTACAAGTAGCGGAAGTTAGAACTCAAGATACAGCTTCACAAGGAGAACTTCATGCAGGAGTTGGCTTTCAACAAGACCAGGCGAATTATGACTCTAATACAATTGATACTGCAGGGATTGAACAAAACCAACAACAGGATTTATTAGATGTGAAACAATATCAACGAGTTCATGTTCTTCAATATGCTGCGACCGGAATGATAATTAGGGAATATGAAGAAGAGCGATTAGCCGAGTATCAATATCAATTAGAATTAGATGTGTTCAATCAATGGGAATATCATAGCGAACATGAAAATCAACAATCGAGTGAATTGGCTTTGGGTTTGAATTGACGACCCTGCATTAAGTCACGTGATTTGAAAATAAAACTAACAACAGTACGGAACGGAAATAAGAATGTCCTCTTATTGGTTATATAGCGTGTCGGAATATCTCGAGTTGGAGGTTTTCAGAAATCAATTTCTCCGTTTCCTTTTTTTTTTTTTACTAGTAAAATTAACGGGAAAAAAAAAAATTTTTTTTTTTTTGACAGTTCGAACTTAATAAATAAAAGTTTTCTTTGTATAAAAATTATTCTGCATATTTGTTGATTGAAAAAAAAAAAAAAAAAAATTAGAAATAAAATAATAATGCGAACACAATTTTAAACTAGACCAGTTTAAGAAAATTCCGTGTGACGAGCATTGTGACAAAATTTAGACAGCAATTATTCAAAGTAATACTGCGTTCATCTCACTTGCCATTGATTTACATGTACAAGTAATGTACATGTATGTGATACCAAACATTTGATTTGTTCTTTAATGTTTGATTGTCAATTACCCTTCTCTTTAATTGAAAAGTTTCTTTATCTGTAATAAAAATCGATGTACAACAAACATGCATTATCATTCGTATCTGCACATAACATGTCAAAATTTGACATTTTATTTACGGTTCTCATTATCAACGGTAATCTCCGAACAAAAAAGGTGTGTTAACCAAATTACTTTTTGTGGATAATTGATTCCGGATATTTTATTTTGGGGTTTTGGGTAACCAAATAAAATGATCTAAACCAATAATAGATCTTTGGAATTTCTGTGCAGCCAGGTGGTTTTAAAAAAATTTTTTTTCGAAAAAAAAATTTCTGATTGACCGAGTAACACGGGAATGTATCATGTTAGGAAGTTTAACAATGCGTCCATGTTTACTTAATTAAATGTACCTATCTCAATATATATTTATTATTTCTTTTTTAGGTTATATTCCCCCCTTTTTTTTTCTTGCAAGGAATGAATTCACTGGCCTTCCATCTTCGATTAATTCGATTTCATCTTTTATAACCTCAAATTCTTTTTGAAATTTAATGTCAAGTTCACCAAGCTCTAACCTATGAGAATTACTTTGTGGATTCTTATAAGTATGTTCTCCATCATTAACGAATGTGCTAATTAAAAGAAATCCATCGGGTTTTACGAGATTTGCCATAGTGGGTAAGAATTCTCGATTTAAGAAACGAATTGAAAGTACGAGATCATATTTTTTCTTTAAAAATTCAATTTGATTTTCCTTGATGCTGTTATCTAATTTTGTTCGAGTCTCAACCTTCCCAGAGACATCATCACCTGGTGGAAATTCTTGATATTTTTTGACCGATCCATTTGTCATGATTTTAACGTGAACGGTTTGAATTTTATTCAAAACGCCTGATCTTGATGCCAATCGTCTTGTGCGATCAAGAGCTCCAGACATTGCGTCAATTGCAGTAGTACGCCAATCAACAGTTTGACGCGAACTTAACCATGCAACATCTCTTCCACTTCCACATGCGACATCAAGACAATTAAAAACATGGTTCGATGATAATGTTTTGAGTGAATTCTCGATGAAATCTATATTGTTCATCAAGAATGGACTAGGTTGAAATAATACCCATCCATGTCGATTTGAAAGATTTGATTCATTTTCGGTGTTGTTACCATTGTTATTGGCATGCTCTTCTAAAATTCCAAGCTCTCGACTCACTTTCCATAATTCTTCTCCCTCAACAAAGATCCAAGGAACTTTCCAGCCTTGGTCTATCAGCAATTTCTGAGCAACTCCCTTGTGGTCATGAGGTTCTAATACTGCAAATGGTAAAGATTTTGGGGGAAGTTCGAATAAATGTTTTTTAATATCATCGAGAGGAATGCAAGTTGAAGGAATAATTCTGCAAGCATCATGATTATGCGAGGAACGCAAATCGAGTAATAGCTGCCTTTGGGAAGAACAAAGCCAGTGATTCAAAGTGGATTTGAGGAAATTTTTGGTCATATTTTTTATTATAAATTAGGAAATGCACGTATATATTTTAGATGTGACATGAAAAGCTGTATCACATACAAGTTTTCGGTCTGGCACAATTAATTATATTAATTAAAAATTCTTTGATCACAAAACTAGATTTTATCAGATAGTACTTATCCCCCCCAATGATGTAACACTATTTGATGCACAATGTTGTTTAAATGCTTAAAAAAAAAAAAAATAAATAAAATAAAAAAAGATATAGATTTGGTTTTGATAATGACACAAAAAGAAAAGACGACATTTTGACAGGTAGTGATGTCAGACAAATGTTGTGTACAAAGTATACAGAATCTCCGAAAAGTAAAAAATTGACAGACATATGATGCAGTTTGAAACATCCAACTGAAAAAAAAAAAATTTTTTTCCCTTGCTCTTGCTCCTTTTTTTTAACACAAAAAAAAAAAAAAATTAATAATAATATACTTCTTCCATCAAAGTACTATTAGCTTTTTACATCGTTAAACGCGACTTTACGTGTTAATAATAATTACCACCAGGTGTAACGCTAGAAAGTGCCTAATTACGAAATAAAAAAACCTATTTACTACGAAATTTTTTTTTTATTTTTTTATTTTTTTTTTTTTTTGAAAAACAAAAGAAACCTGTCTTTTTGGATTCGTTCACATTTGCAACAAACTTTATTTAGCTTTTTGCTTTCGTTCTTATAAAAACTTTATTTCGGACTTTATCAGATAAATTATCATTATCGTATTAAAATTCAACCCTAATATCAAACTCCGCGAAGAAATTATTACTGCCTTTTTTGTATAACAAGAGTGGAAATATACTGACAATGACACATCAATCTTCAGCTCAAAGAATTGTTTACCCACCAAACTCATTTTACCCAGAAACACTTCCACAGCCAACTACCTCTTCCCCATCTCGTCCACCCCAACCGCAAACACAATCAGCTCAAGTTCTTCCTGGAACATTTCCAGCACCGGCTCGTGGCACATATCATCAACAACAACTACCTCCAGGCCAACAGTCTTTGCCACACTATCACCCACCACCACCACCAGCCCACCTTCACCCGCCTACTTCACCACCACTTACGCCATTTCCTTCAGAACTTAACGGTAGCACTAGAGCTCGCCCAGACATCGCAAATGGTTTACTAAAAAAAGAAATGTACGAGTATAAGGCTCCATGGCCTGTGTACGGTTTAGATTGGTCTAAGCGACCCGGTGAAAAAGCTTTTAGATTGGCCCTGGGAAGTTTCATTGAAGATTCTTCTAATAAGGTTCGCCGTTCATTTACCTGAGCATTATGACTTTTCTTTTCTTGTTCATTCGGTTAGCACAAAATACTCGCAAATGCATAAATTATTACCTTAATCCCGTTGCAAACTTTCCTCAATCATTCAAACCACGTAGTGTATTAGTCATTTCCTTTTCTATTGATTGTGCCTCCGACATTTTTCAATGATCCATGTTGATAACCGATAGTTAAACGCAGGATCAAGTTTGATGTCCTGTAATAATTTGAGCATACATTCTAGCACATTCACAAAATTCACAAGAAAAAAAAAATGTGACGATGTTTACTGGAAACCTACCGGACTTCATTATTTTATAGTTATGAATGAATTAATAATATTTTGATATTTTATTTTAATATCAAAGCTGCAAATTATTACGCTGTCCGAGCTGGCTTATGATGACCCTTACCTTCGACCTTCTAATACTGACTTTGTAAAAATCGCCGAAACTGACCATCATTACCCAATTACTAAAGTATTATGGGAGCCATTCAGGGTAAGTTTTTAAATTCAAAATCGTAAGCTGATCAAATTTGATTAATTAACCATTCTCAATATACAGGGGGGATTAAATACTCCCGACTTATTAGCTACAGCTGGTGATCATTTGCGATTGTGGGAAATTACAGATGAAATAATTAATCCAAGTAACACTATTGGTGCTAATAATCACACAGGATTCAGACAAAAAAAATTAATTCACAAGATTATGTTGTCCAATGTAAGATTTAACGAACATATATTCTCGGACAGAATTATTTTCCTAATGATAATGAGAAATGAATAATAATTAATCTTCGATTAGACAAAAGCTGATTTCAATGCTCCACTCACATCCTTTGATTGGAATGAACTTGATCCAACGTTGGCGGTTACATCAAGCATTGATACGACCTGTACCGTTTGGAATGTTGAGACTAAACAAGCAAAGACGCAACTTATTGCTCATGATAAAGAAGTTTATGATGTAGCATTTGCGACTGGCTCTACCGATATCTTTGCCAGTGTTGGTGCAGATGGAAGTGTTAGGATGTTCGATTTGAGGTTTATGTCATTTTCTACAACTTTTGGTTATATTAGATCTTTTAGAAAGGAAATTTAACGTTTACCATTTTTAATAGATCGCTGGAACATTCCACTATTATATATGAAACGCCTATACCAAATCCTTCACAAGTTAACATGTCTGTTTCCAACCCAACTCAACCCTCTCCATTACTCAGGTTATGTTTTAATAAAATCGAGTCACAATATTTGGCCACCTTTCACATGGACTCTGCGGACGTTCAAATATTAGACGTGAGAGTTCCTGGTGTTCCTGTTGCAGAATTAAGGGGTCATTCGTCGACTGTTAATTGTGTCAATTGGGCACCACATCATAGTGGACATCTCTGCAGTGGCGGTTAGTAATTACATACATTATTATTATTATTTGATGTAATTAGTTATCTTCCGTAATTAAATTTGATGGTTATTTTCTCCTTTATAGGAGATGATTCCCAAGTGCTGGTTTGGGATATAAATATCATGTCGCATAATGGTGGTGTCAACAGATACAATCAAGATCCAATCTTAGCTTATAAAGCTGCTAATGAAATTAGTCAATTAAGTTGGAGTTGCAAGTGCCCTGAATGGGTAGCGATTGGATTTGGAAATACTGTACAGGCCTTGAGAGTGTAACACAGTAGTAACATTCATTCAAATGGAGATCTGTGTGCCTTGATCAATAATCAATGATTTCTTGAATGTAAATAATATTTGTTATTTTCAAGGGGGGCTAGTATGGGCTGGATCTCTTGTATGCTCCTTCATTTATTATTAATAAGAAGGAATTCCTTTAATTATAATTCCACATTGTTCAATTTCATTCGTTTTGTTTATTCGACATTCATTGTATCTATATATATATATATATATATATTTTTTTTCGCGCTATACGCAAGCAGGTATCCTGAAATTTTTTAATATATATATATATATATATATTAGTATTCATATACATAACTATTCGTAACTCTCATTGACAATTTTTTAGCCTATGTTGATATTCCATGTATATTTTTTAATGAATTGGTTAATTTGAAATATCGTTGGGTTTACCAACTAAAAGCGCGGAATTTCTTTATATTATTTGTAAATAGAATTTTTCTCAACTTTCTTTTTTTTTTCATTTACCACAACTTTTTTCATATTTGTGATAGTTTGTTTAGTATTATATTTAGTATTACTTCGTGTTTTTTTTTTCTTTTCTTTTTTTTTAAATTTTGATAATTTTTTTTTTTTTTTTTCAAACAAAAAAAAAAAACTCTAAAATATATACACACTTATATATCAAAAAAAAATTAAAAAAATTAAACATTTTTGCGAAGTTACAGCATATACAACATATTATATTAGTTTTTTAAAAAGTTATATGAATATTGTTATACGAAAAGTGTTGGCCTTTTGGACTAATGGATTTGGTCCATTCCAATTCCATTAAAATTTGGACAATTAGACTATAGACTTCGTCCAACAACTATAAATTTACATATAATTTTAGCAATATGTTCATAATTGTAAAATTAATAAAATGTATATTATGTAAATCATTTTTATTAAATTTTATTAAATTTACTTATTATTACTTAATATAAAATTTGATAAATAATTAGGTTTCCCTAAACTCTCAATATAAATATCTGGATGTTTCCATTTAGAATTTTGATCTCTAGCAGGATAAGATAAATTTGAAATATTTGTAATATTAATTTCAAACTTTCTGTTACCTGAAAAATTAAGGTCACGTCAGTAAAATCATTCTAGTTGAACAAATTTATTATTGATTATCAAGCAGAATGATTTTATTATCATTTAAATTTTAAGTTAGACTAGCATTATAGAATTATAATATATAAAATTATAATTTGGTCAAAATTATATAATCATAGTTCATTTGAATTGGAATTGGATTGAACATCTCCATTAGGTCTAAAGTCTTTTAGTCCTTTATTGGAAATTAGACAAGATCCAATTCCAATACTGTATACTAAATAATAGTAATTATAAAATGTTTTTGTTTTTGTCTTTTTTTTTATTTCTCTTTTATATTCTTTAATGATTATATGATTTTTAATATATCAATAATAAAATTAACTAAATATAATATAATTCAATATATATTAATAATTATTATTTAATAAATTTAAAATTTTGTAATTTATGTATTAATTAATAAAACAAATTTTAAGTATAATACCTATTAAAGTTAGAAATAAATTTTTAATATAAAATATAATTTATTTAATAAATGAAATATAAATTAGAATATAAAATTCTTAAATATTATTATACTATTATATTTTATATAAAAATTTTTAAATTTTTTATTATAACAATACTTGAAAATCTTATTTTAACTTACATTTCAAATATTAATCATAAATATAAATTATTTTTTATATAACTAAAAATTGATAATCTAATAATATGATTATTTAATTTTTAAATTAATAAGATTATTATTTAATAAGTAATTTAAATTATTTATTAATGTAGTTATAATATAATTTAAACATCTCTTATTTAATTTATAAATGACATATAGTAAAATGTGTTTTTTATAATAACTCAATTAATATTAATATTAAAATATCACTAGTTAGCTTAAAAACTGCAATATGTTGAATAACAAATTTTAAAATCTCTCTGTAATACATAATTCTAACTAAAATTTACATATAAATTCTAAAAAAATTCTAATTTGAATTATATATCTGATAATTAGTCAATCTAAATGAATTTGTAATATAATTACAAGAAATAATTATAGTTTTATTTTTATTATTTTTATTTTTATTTGTAATCTTTATAATACTAGAAAAATGAGAACTATTATTTTATCTAAAATGATCTTAATTAAAAAAATTTATACTAATATTTGCTTTATCTAAGATTTTATGCAATTATAAAAGCCAATTAGCATTGACTCAATTATTAAGTAGGATATTTTTTTATTGTATATAATCCTATACTTCATTCTAAACTAATAAATTTATAAATTTATGATAATATCATATCATTAAAATAAATAAAAATAATAATTTAAATTATAGAAGAGATTTTCAGGATCCTGTTATGATTCTAATTTTTTAATCTATATAAATTAATAAATATTAATAAATAGTTAATAATTATTAATAATAAAATTATATATTTTATAATTATTTAATAGATAAAAATTATCTAAAATCAGTATATTTTATAATCATTTAACAAATAAAAAATTATATATAAAACCTATATTTTATAATTATTTAATTGGCAATTTTTATTTGTATAATGAGTATTTAAATATAGATTATGTGATACAACTAACATTTAAAATTATTTTCCTTAATATTAAGAAATTAAAAAATTATCTATATAAAGGATAATATGTGATAATTATAAATTTTTCATCAAAAAAAATTTAAGTTCTTAGAATAAATAGTAAAAACTAAAAGTGTAAAGATATATACTAGTAATAAAATATTAATAACATAATACATATTTAAATATTCTATATAAAATTAGAAATTTTCTATTTAATAAATAAATTATAAATATAAATTTATTAATAAAATTAAAAAATTAAAAAATTTTAAAAAATCTATTATTTTTAAAGTTAATTATTTTTACTTCTTCATATTATTTTTTATAATATTTATTTTAATATAAATTAATCAAAATAAATATAAAATATAAAAAAGTTTTATAAATATTTGTAAAATATTGAATTAATAAAATTTTTAAATTATCTAAATTTTTATTATAAGATATATGAAATTTTGCAATGATATTAAAGATAATATTGGATTCATTACTAATAATAGATTTATTCTCATTTTTTTTATTTTAATATTGATTAATATAAAATTAAATTTAAGTATTTTCATTATTATATATTAAAATTAAAAATAAAAATTTAAAAGTTACCTAAATAATTTCTTAAAAGTTTTGCTTTCTTATTAAAAGATTTATTTATTTTTATATGATATTCATATAAAATTAGTACAGTTTGTGTCACAATAAACCATCCAATAAATTTATCAAACTTAAAAATGAAATAAAAATTTTTTTAGTGCCTATATTTAAAATATTTCAACGTAGTTCAATTGATATTGACTGGTGTTATAAAATGACGTTGAAATTACTCTGATCAGAAATCTAAATCAAAAGTTATTAACTGATAAAGTTTAGGTATTTTCTTAAGCGGAAACGGATTTGAAACATATAACTCCGGCCGGAATTATGCTTAATGTAGGTCACTTATGTAAATAGTTTAGATTGCATGCGTATGTTGATCAACTGATCTATTTTTTTTTTCTTACTAATAGGGTGCCTAAAATGACGAACTCAACAGTGTCGAAAGATAGCAAAGAAAAGAGAACTTCAAACTGCGAAAAATAATGACAATACCTATTCCAATGACAATTTAAGTTCGGATGATGGAGTTAACATAGATGATGAAGTTGGATAGACTGATGAGGATGAGGCAGAACAGCTTTTTTTAGTTTTAACTAAAAATATGAAAGTATTAAAACATTCCAAACGTCCATTAGTAAATGTAGGAAACTCACGAACAACAAAATACCGAAAAAAAATCCAAGCAATAGAAAATCAAAAGAAAAATGGACAAACACTCTATCAACTATTAAATAATAAAAATAATACTGGTGGTGGTTCTTCTGATAATAATTTTGATAGTGGTTCCTCCGGTGATGGTTTTTCTGGTGGTTTCTCCAGTGGTGGTTCTTCTGGTGGTTCCTTCAGTAGTGATTCTTCTAGTGGTTCTGATGGTGATTCTAAATCCAATAATGCTAATAAAAATGCATTAATTAATAGAATTAAAAATAAACTAAAACTTGAAAGTGAACATTTAACTCTAGGATATAAGTTGCGACTTATAGCCGTTCAACATTATTTACAACTCCTTAACAAAAGGCACGTGAAGTTAGAAGCAAGTCAGATTGTTGCAGACCTATTAAATCAAGGAATATGGTTTGCTCGTTGTGTTAGAAGTTGGACTAAATCATTTATTGAATATGGTGATGTTTCTAATAGTAATCGTGAAAAATATCTTAGAAAAAGTATTATTGACAATGAAGATGTTCAATTAAAAGTAACATCATACTTACAACAACATAAATTTGATATTACCATTCACAGTTTTTGTGATTATATTGCCAATGAAATTTTGCCTTCTATTGGTATAGAAGAAAAAACTAAAATCAGGTAT
>CAJVPQ010003654.1:0-10700 GCA_910591825.1 Funneliformis caledonium
GTTAATTCCTTGGACATTTTCGTTGTTTTGGGAAGACAAAGTTTATTTTGATTAAAAATCAAAATAAACAAACCAAATACGCATTTATTTGGTTTGATTCAAGTAAACAAAGGTCCGAACATTACATGACCGAAGTATTATGCAGTCACGCAATGTAATCGGTATGAAATAGCCCCTGAAAGATGGTGTTCAGAGACTTTTGGCGGGGGTCTGTATTTACACCTGATTTTCTATATTAATTGAATTAATATTCATATAGAAATAATTTTTTTTATAATTTTACTAAATAAGTCACACTTTTTTAAACTTCACAGGATAATTTGAGCACTTTGAACAAAGTCAATTGCTTTTTATTTCTAAGTAAAAATTGTTTAGCAGATTTGATATTATTTATATATGAAATTTAATTTTGATTGAATTAATATTCGTGTTGTAATATATGTTTTTATAACTTTATTAATATTACAAACCTTTTTTTTTAACTTCATAGAATAATTTGAGTACTTTGGTTAAAGTCAATCATCTTTTATCTCTAAGCAAAAGTTATTCAGCAGGTTCGATACTATTTATACCTAATTTCCTATATTGATTGAATTAATATTTGTATAGAAATATTTTTTTTTGTAATTTTACTAAATAAGTCATACTTTTTTAAACTTCACAGGATAATTTGAGCACTTTGGTCAAAGTCAATTACCTTTATTTCTAAGTGAAAGTTGTTTAATAGGTTCAATACTATTTATATCTAATGTTTTATATTAACTGGATTTATATATTCATGTAAAAATATTTTTTTTTGTAACTTTACTAAATAAGTTACACTTTTTTAACTTCATAAGGAAATTTGAACACTTTAGTCAAAGTCAATCACTTTTTATTTCTAAGTGAAATTGTTCAGCAGGTACGATACTATTTGTATATAAAATTTAATCTTGATTAGATTAATATTCGTGTTGTAATATGTGCTTTGTAACTTTATTAATATTATGAACCTTTTTTTTTTAACTTCACAGGATAATTTGATCACTTTGGTTAAAGTAAATTACTTACTGTACATTAAGTAAAAATGTTCTATATATTCGAAACTATATATATATAAATTTTTATTTCACATGATTTAATATTCGTTGAGTAATAGCTTTCATAATTGTATTAATTCTCAAATTTTTTTGTTTTTTTTGATTATATTTGTGTAATTTATTAAATACTGTATCAATATAATATATATCACGAAATTACCACACTTTATAAAAAAAAAAAAGTACCAAATAAAAGTATTTAAAAGTTATTATTTTGTTTTAATATAATTAATTTTCTTTAAAAAAATTTTTTTTATTGATTTTTATTGTATTTTTAAGATTACATAAAACAGTAATTTATATAATAATTAAATATTACAATTACAGTTTTTCATGTAGAATTTTATTCTTTTTTAAATGTGCTTTTTAATTATAATAATTAATGATAAATTTAAAAATTTTTATTAAGAGTAAAATTCACTTTGAATTTCATAAAATGTATGCAAAAAAATACTTTATTATTGCATCTTTTGCTTTATGCTTTTTGATTGTTTACGTATTTTTGTATATTATTAAATCATGTGATCTGTTTACATTATACCTAATAGTCTAAAAATAGCTTGTTTTTTGTTTTTTTTTTATTTTTTATTTTTTAAATGATAACAAAACTCTTTCCGCAATATGAGTAGACCAAAGAAAGAGAACAATAAAAATTTACCAAAATAACAACCTCACTCTCGCTCTAGCACTTCAGAGCAACAACTAAATAAAAGACAAAATACTCTACAAACTACTGAATCCGAAAGTAGTGTTTCCACTAACACTAACAATAAAGAAACTCTTGTTACTATGGACGTTGACCCTCTTCCGCTCGATAAAGGAAAGGGCAAAGAAACCTTAACAAGTGAAACTGCTGTAGTTATTATCACCAATCAAACCCTATGAATGTCAATGATGCTAACGACGCTTCAGAAGATTTTTTGACAAAAAAAAGCCTTCAAGAAATTTCTATAAAAAAAATGAATTTTTTCGCATTTTTTCCAGCGGACGACTACCCTGGAAAATCCCCTTAAACCAAAATATCTGACGTCACTGACCTTATTTTTGATCAGTTTAACTCCTTTTCAGGTGTAGTGTTTGCTAAACATCTAGAGGACCAATCTAAGAAAATCTTAAAAGTGACTTTTTCTGACAAAGATGAAAGGGACGCATTTTGTAGAGTTAACTTGCCTAATATAGAAAAATGCACGTTTATACCCCTCGAGTTTGTACTAAAACATCCCTTTATTCCACAACAATCGATTAAAGTTACAGAAATTCCATTGGACGCTACAGAATTACACATAAAAAAGATTTTCTCCCAATTTGGCAAGATTGTTAGATTCAATATGGAAACAAAAAATCTTTAGCAACAGGCTACGATTACCTACGATGCTAAAGCAAACTTTATTGAACTTAAAAAAGGCTACGGTGTATTCTTACTTAACGACATGGTTCATTTTCACATGTGTAATCTGCCACGTGATAAAATTCTAGAATGATCCAAATTTTCAGCCAAACTCACCTGTCTCTCTCGATATATTATAGGTAAAGAATTATCTGATTTGGGTCTTATAGTCAATGCAATAGCCTGGAACATTCTTAAAGCCAGATCTAATTACCACAATTTACAACACGCGTTCTTCTATTTCTCTTCAGCTGATGACTACGAAGCAGCTATCAGCAATAATAATCTCACCATCAACGGTAAACATGTTGAATGGACTGAGACCCAAGTAAAATTATGTGCCATCTGTTCTTCATCATATCACAAGATCAAAGACTGTCCAAAAAAATGTCATACCCCAAGACAAAAGCACTCAAATTTTATATCAGAGGTTTCAACTGGCATAATACACTAACTACAAAGCCCTGATTCGTCCCTGTAAAAGAGCTATTAGTCCAAACATCACATTCGCTAATATCGTTAAAGATGACCCACCTAAACAGCCCACAATGAGCAACAAACCCCCAACCTTATGTTTTAGACCTAAAGACATTCACAATAGTCAGCCAAAACAACCGGTCTATTCAGTTTCAATATGGAGCGATAACATCCCTCTGAATATGGATCACCATATCAGACAATCCCAACAACCCAAATCACGTGATATCTCTGTAGAAACAAAAGTAGGAGGCTCAATACATGAGAACGACCCTGATGCTGATTTTAAAACTTTTATCAGATCTAGCTTCTTACAACTCTCACAAAAATTGGACAATCTTACAATTACTCTAGGTACTACTATGAAAAGAATGGAGATAATCGAACAAACGCTTAGCATTAAAGTCAGTTTCTCTGATGAAGAAACAATGGAGGACTATGATATTGAAGAATATGGAGCTGGCCTAGTGATTGATACCTCCACCTCTATCATCAACAAACAAAGAAATACTATCGCTGCCTCAAGGAAATCATGGACGCCCAGAATTTGCGCCTTAAGAATTTTACAGAAACTATCAACACCTTAATCAGCACTTGTAACACCTTCCATGCTGTACTAATTCACAATGATTTACTCCAAATTGACAAAACATCAATGTCATATTCACTCAACACCGCTTATGACACAGAAGCAGAAAAGGCTCTTGAGAGTCTCTCCCAATTTTAATATACTAAATCATGATTACTGTCTCTACAGATATTAGCTCTGACAGAAACCCATCACCTATTTCTTCTAATACGACCTCTATCAATATTCTAAAACTTTTCTTCACAACCCATAACGTTCGATCTTTTACTAACATAACCAAACAACATCATCTTCTATCACTTTATTCCTCATACAATTTAGATGCTATTGGCCTACAAGAAACTAACTTCAAACCACAACATGAAAAAATTTTCAACTCATCATATTCTCCATTCATATTATTTTTTAGTTCGACTCCAAACAGAGAACTGCATTTGAAGTGGGCATCGTACTCAGTAAATCATTTGCTTCGCATATTTTCAAACATGATACTAAACTCGATTGAGTTATTCATGTGGATTTACAATTCACAAATAAGCAAAAACTTTGTATAATAAACTGTTACCTATCACCTGCTGACCTTCAAATGCGAACAGAAATCCAAATCATTCTAACCAAATAGATCAAAGAAGCTATCATCAATGACTTCCATATAATAGTCTTAGGGGATTTTAATACCAATATAAACTGAATGCATAATCCTACAAACGCTCTTAAACTTTTTGACGAATTCTATAGATTGTCGCTATTTGATACCTTTACGATTAAATATGACCAAAATAGAACATAATTTCCTACTTACCATTCAAGCCAAGTCTTTTCTAGGATTGACTATATATGGTCATCAACTGACATTTCCCTTAACATAATTGACTGTCACACAATTGCATCTAGGAAAAATATTTCAGACCACCATGTTACAGTAACCACAATTACGAATTTCCTAGACATCAAGTTCAACAAATGGAAAAAACCTGTCAAAATCAATTTTGACTTTAATAAAATGAATAATGACCTATAGGATAAATTTGCGACCAAATTCGATACACTATTAAATAGGAATACTATTAAAACAATTAATCATGATATATACTGGATGCAGCACCTCCTCAATAAGCACTGGAATCTTTTTCAAGACCTATTGATTAAGGCGGTTGACAAGTGTATACCAATTAGAAAATCATCAGGGCTGTTCAAGTATCCTAGACTGCCAGATCTCAACAAACTATATTTATAACAAAAGATCTTACACAAATTCAAAAAACTACTTCTCAAAGTAAAACGAGACAGGTCCTTTCTAGTGAACTAGGCACAGATATATAACAAATATCGTAACATTACCAATTCACTTAAGTTTATTATAACACATCTGCACCCAAACTACCCCTTTTATTTTATTGATCTTCTCCTTTCTGATACGATGCTTTTAATCAACATCATATTTTACAAGACTAAACTTCATGAGAAAGAACACAAACTCGCTTCTATTCAAAAACACTTGGAACAATGTCTAGATACATATACCAATAACCCTGCTAAAATGCTTGATTCAGCCTTAAATCGATCAAGAAAGATGATCGTACTAGATCAATGTCTGTCACGACATACTAGTGAACTACTCACTGATGAAGTATTGGTAAAACAAACAGTCAATGAATACTTTCAAAGAGTGGTGAGCACTACCCATGAACTTAAAAACATCACTGAAGATTGGTTACCATTATATAGCCCGATCAATGAAATTAATGCTGATATATACAACAATTTGATGTCATCCTCTCAGCTGAAGAATAGTACTCTATCATTAATTCTCTTACTGATGGTAAAGCACTTGACCCGTTCAAGATCTCAAATGAATTGCTAAAGCATCTGGGCCTCTTGCTAAGAAAATCTTCTGGCTCATTATACGAGGTTATTTGTTGATTTCATCACTTCCACATAAATGGAATTTGGTATATATATATCCTATTCTAAAACCTAAACCATAAAAATTTGACCTCAATAATACGAGACCAATTATCCTTTTGGAATGTCTAAGGAAAGCCCTAATCAAACTTCTTAATACACGCCTTTTAACGATTTTTGTACAATATAATATTCTTAAAGGATATAACTTCGCAGGTCTTCCCTTCCGTTCCACTTTTGAATCCCTGCACACTCTTGATAATATAAATAATAACGCCTTTTACAACAATAAAGAGTTATGGATCCTCTTGCAAGATATGTCAAAAGCTTATGATCGCGTTAACATTTTTATGCTAGTTAAAGCATTAAAACAGTTAAAGCTTCTCAAGGGTTTTATTTACTTCATACTAAATATGTTTGTACAAAAAAAAACCAAGTCCTTACAGCTTATAGGCTTACGGACACATATGAAGTATTCTTAGAAATTGATCAAGGAGAAATTATTTCTTCACTACTATGGTGTATATATTATGATCCCCTTCTATATAGAATGCAGAGCTCTGATCTTGGTTATAACATGATGATAAAATGAAAACCCAACGTTTGACTAAGCACCTTCAACGAAATCTCATGCAAGACCTCAATATTGGCATATATAGATAACACATTGTGGATCGCTGATTCTAAACAAAATCTCTCCCAAATCGTCAAGATAGCTAATAGTTTTTATGATCTCAACAGCATTAAAGTAAACTGGTCTAAGTCTGATTTCTTAACAAACACCAAGGAGATTCATACCCTACAAACACACAGAAATAGCCAAATACATACAATAACTGCTATTAGTCCCAAATCCTCAGTTAGATATTTAGGAGTCTGGATCTCTTTAAAATGCAACAAGACCTTCATTACTAAACAAGCTATTTAAGATATCAAGTTTACGATTGCCACTCTGTTCACGAAGAAACTAACTGACAAACAACTTATATATACCTTCAACATTATCGTCATATCCTGTATAGAGTATTACACTCAACTGTCTCATTTATCAGAAATAGCTGCGGATTGTATAATACGTTCATTTAGAGCTATGTTAAAGAAAAAGCTTTAGTTATCAAGAGACACGCCATTTAGTTTCCTTCACTTAAATCTCTTTTACAGAGTTATTCACCTATATCACAGACATCTGTAAACCCTCAGCGATGCTTTGTTGTCTTCTTTAAATGATACTGGTTTACTAGATCTGTCTATGCACATCTGGCTGCTTCACTTACAAATTAAAGAATAGTTAGCTGTCTTTCTGCTAATTGAATGGCCATATAGACTCTTCAAATATTTCAATAATTAGATCCCGGCACTTTTATATGACCTAAAACATTATAATATTAACTTATCATAGAATTACCTTTAAACATTGGAATGAGCTTTGATTGTATAAACTGTACATTTATAAAATTAATACCTCTATTTATTTTGAACTTGATTTCTGTTGTATGATTCAATTCACTTACCGTATCCAAGGTAGCTTTATTATCATACAATCAGTCATCCTACAAGAATACAGAAGAGTTACCTACTCCCTATCCAAATACTCCTTAATGTTCATAGAACAATTAGTTAGTAGAGATGATAAATCACTATATTTAGCTCAGGACTTAAAGTACCTTGCATCGATCCCTAGAAAAGGACCTCCTCCTAAATAGTACCTGATAATTAGGAACGTGCTTAATGTTGATGAACTAAACTCCTTACCAGAGCCTGCCAGATATCAACATAACATCGCTTATAGACTTCCATTATTACCTCTACAACAAGAGATCGTAGCCCGCTTTTTTATCATATATTGGGAACCCTATGGTCATACTATAATAGTAAATAAAGTGTTAAAAATAGTCAGCAGCTTTATTGAAGTTGTTCACCATACATATACTCCTTCCAGTGAAATTTCTTTTCAACAATGTAATGGATGCCTATGTAATAAGCCTACACTCCTGAAAAGCAACTTTCCCGATCTCAAAAAATTTAAATGTTTAGTGACCTTACCTCTCAGCCTATGCACGAAACTTTTGTTGAAGAACACCTGGAAATCACATGTCAGCGTATAGTTATTACCACTCATGAAAGACATTGCTTTACACATATTTAACCGTTTATATAATGGTGTCTTACAATTACAATTACCTACTACTAATTATCGCCACCCTGTACCTTCTACATTAATATCAAAGTTTATTATATTATCACACAGATAGGATCTATTAACCCTTTCACAACAGTTTTTTACTGCCTCATATTTAGAATTTTATATAGACGGTTCTCTCTCTGGTCTGGGTTTACCTTCTATGAGAACGAGAATGGCTTAGCTCCAAATGCATCCAGGTTCTTCTATGGCCTCATTTTCAATAGCGCTTGTTACTACCTTTCCTTCCTCTTTATTTGCAGAGCTTGTAGTGATCTTCACTGCCATTATTGTTACCCACAGAACTATTACATCACTATTCTGACTGACTTACAAGTTGTAATTAATCAATTCAACAATTTTAAAAGAATTTCGAGTCTTTTTCCATCCACAAGACCTCTCTTCAAGATCAATAATTTCTCAACTTGGCTGAATTTATTTGAGATCATAAACAAACACCACCTTAATATACGTTTCCGCAAAGTTAAAACACATTCAGGAAACACATTTAATGATAAAGTTGATAAACTCGCAAAAGCCTCTTTCAATTTCACTGCGCTTGCGTTTGACTTTTCGAATATTGACTATTACTATTACAAATATGAGAATCTCAATATCTCTACCCTCATACGACTCTTTATGAAACATGTTATACAATCCGCTATGTATAATAGATTTCAACGTCTTTATGTAATGGGATCTTATCAGCATTTGAATATTAACTAGTATGTGACTAGTTTTTATATTAATGACATTACGTCAGCACACACATCTTATGAGGCTTCAGCTATCTGAAAGAAAAAAATCAAAGACTCTTAAAAATGCTCCCCACTATGGAAATTTTAAAAATAAGACACCTTAACATCTATGATCCAACTTGGCTTTGCGTCAGATGTGAATGCGCTGATGAAACCTTCTCTTACATCTGAAAATGCCCAATTACTTGGATTCATATGAAGAGCATTATCCATGACTCCCAACAATTTCTGCTAGATCTCATTCAAAATAGTGGTGTGGCTAGAGACTTATCCACTTTAACGATATGACATTTATCTACAGAAAGCTCTCTTACCTACCTGCTCTCATTAAAGGAATGATTCTACAATCTTTATACAACTTCGTTTATGACATTATGAATTCGAAAGATCTTACCCTTGCAATGCTGTCTGCCTTTATGCATTACCTCTTTGAACAAACACAAACTATATGGATTGACAGATGTTCGCAACAAATTGCATTTGAGAATTCTCACAATATCAACTTAAAACTCAAAAAGGATAATACTGCTGCAACTGGATATAATATCACAAGTTTCACATCCCTTTCATCTTCTGATGACTCGATTAACAAGATGGTCTATTACAGATCCCACTGGATGAATTTTTAGTGCCGTAGTGGCTGAACTCTTTCTCATTAGGTTTGTTATTGGAAAATGAAATTTTTAGCTTAGGTTAGAAATAGATTTTGGGAAAGTGCAGGGTCGGTCTTGATTTGAATATTATTTAGATAGAAATTTTTGTATTTTCTTAAATTTGTATATTTTACTTTTGTTACATATACTTTGAATTTAATAAAGATTATGCGAAACTACCGCATTTAAAAAAAAAAAAAAAATTTTTAAATGATAACATTTTTTTAACATGGGCAGACCAAAGAAAGAGAACAATAAAAATTTACTAAAACAACAACCTCACTTTCGCCCTAGTACTCCAGAGTAACAACCAAGCAAAAGACAAAATACTTTACAAATTACTGAATTCAAAAGTAGTATCTTCAACAATAACAACAACAAAGAAACTCCAGTTATTATAGACGTCGACCCTCTTTCACTCGATAAAGGAAAAGGCAAAGAAGTTTCAACAGGTGAAACAACTTTAGTTATCATTCCTGACCAAGCACACATGAACGTCGATAATGCTACTGATACCTCAGAAAATTTTTTAACTAAAACTAAAAACCCTTAAGAAATTTCTACAAAGAAAATGAATTTTTTTGCATTTTTCCCGGTAGATGACTACCTTGGAAAATCTCCTCAAATGAAAATATCTAACGTCATTGACCTCGTTTTTGATCAATTTGACTCTTTATCAGGTGTTGTATTTGCTAAACATCCAGAAGATCAATCAAAAAAAATTTTGAAAGTGACATTCTTTGATAAGGATGAAAGGGATGCGTTTTATAAAGTCATCGTGCCTAATTTAGAAAACTGCACATTTTTACTTCTTGAAATCGTGCCAAAACATCTGTTTGTTCCATAACAATTGATCAAAATTACTGAAATCCCATTGGACGCTACTGAACTACGTATCAAAAAGATCTTCTTCTGATTTGGTAAGATCGTCAGATTCAATATGAAAACGAAGAATCTCTGGCAACTAGCCACAATCACATACGATACAGATACAAATTTTGTTGAACTTAAAAAAAGGTTACAGTGTTTTCCTCCTCAATAACATAGTTCGTTTCCACATGTGTGACCTATCATATGATAAAATCTTGAAATGATCTAAATTCTCAGTCAAACTTATACGTCTTCCTTATTATACTATGGGTAAAGATTTATCTGATTTGGGTCTGATAGTTAATGCAACAGCATGGATCATTCTTAAAGCTAGATCTAATTATCACAATCTACAACATGCGTTTTTCTATTTTCTTTTTTCTTTCAACTGATGACTATAAAGTAGCGATCAGTAATAACAATCTTACCATCAATGGTAAACACATAAAATAGACTGAGACCCAAGTCAAATTATGTGTTATCTGCTTCTCTTCACATCACAAAATCAAAGATTGTTCTAAAAATGTCATACTTCCCAAAATAAAAGTATCTAACATCTGTACCAAAGGTTCCAATAGAGTTCTGGACGAGTCGAGTTAACTCATGAGTCAGAAAGCTGAGTCGAGTTTAAATCAAGTCGAATTTATATTTTTTTGACTCGATGATTTGCGAGTCAAATCAAATTCGAGTCTAGTTAAATATTTAACTCGACTCAATTTAAACTCGACTCAAACTCAACTTGACTTGAGTTGACTTGAAATAGTATTATTAATAAATTAATATTTTAAAACTATAAAAATTAT
>CAJVPQ010003655.1:0-10695 GCA_910591825.1 Funneliformis caledonium
TTTTCTAATATAATAAAAAAAAATCGATATGCTTTTTGAGGTTGGAAAAGTCATACAGAATTAAGAAATATAATATCGAAATTAAGATTCTAGAACTGTTAGAAGCTTTTCTAATATAATAAAAAAATTCGATATTGTTTTTAACATTCTGTGACCCACACACACTATGTTTCAGTGGGGATCAGACCTTTAGTCCTCAAACCCCCACTTTCACATTGTGTTAAGTTGCACACAAAAAAGTGTAACCTAAAAAAAAATTTAGCGAAATGATAAAATAAATCTAGAAGTTTTAATGTATTTAATTATAAAATGTTTTAATTTCCATAACAAAAATTTTTATATGAAGGAAACTAAGATTTGGCTCAACAAAAATATAGTAAATTTCAAAATTTTATTAATTTTAAACGTAAAATTATTATATTTTTTGCTGCTTATTATTACTACTAGCACCAATATTATTATTTTCAGATCTTTTATTAGTTTTGAACTGGCCACTTTGATCCTGAAATTCACCTATTACCCTTTGTTTCACTGATTCTTTACGTAAGTATGCTGAATATCTTGTTATCTAACCTTTAAATATTTTGATCTCTAGCACTTCGTCTATTGAAATTTCACTATCTTCTGCTAATTGTTTTAATTGCATTACCATATCTTTTGCAGGCATCCAATCTACTTTATCCACATTTCCCGCCAAAAAAAATCCTTTTAAGTAAGTCTTTACTATTGCTGTTATACGCTTCCCACTACCTCTTTGACCATATTTATAATTACTTCTAAGCGTCCACCCATTTTCTAATGAAAATTTATCATTTACGTCTACAATAATAAAATATTATATATAAAAATTGTAATATATTACATAATAATAAATAACAAAAATAAAATACCTCTAGAATAGATTTGACTATTATTTGTTATTTCAATTGTGTTTTTATTCGTATTACCTATAAAGTATTCACAAAATTATTATTATTATTATTTTTTTCTAATATAGGATATTTGTCAACTATAATGGTACCTCTACTCTGAACTATGTGAAAATTCCATATTGAGTTCAGCTTGGTATGAGTGGAAATATCAGGAGTTGGTTTATGTAAAGATTCTTCAACTAATTTTGAAACATCAGCTGGAGAATAACGTGATCATGTACCTACATGCGGTAAAATTTGAGCCTGGATATATCTAGCAAATGGACCTTTGATTGGCCATTCAAAATAAAATAATTTTGTAATACTAAATATAGTTTTTACAGGTACATGATTACGTTTTAGATCCAGACGAGCAACAGAAGTTTCACTCAAATTTTTAATTGCTTCCTCAATTTTCTTACCACTATCTAAATTATAGCCAACTTGTATATATCGCTTGATAGCATGAGCTACCTAAGAGAAATAATTAGCTAGTCTGTTCTCAAGATTTCAAAATAATAAAAAATTTTAGTTTATGAATTAAATTCAGATTTACCTATACATGATGAGAGTCAACACTAGTTTTAGCCTCGCTGGGTTCAAGAAAATGCTATCCACGAACATCAATATTATACCATTGATTCCAATTTGAAATAATGGTTATTAATTCTGAATTATGATAGTGGCCGCCATTATCAGAAAAAATTTTGATCCACTTTGATTTTGGATTTAGTGTTTCAAAAACTGCATCAAAAAATGATGCCGTAAACCAGGCGTCTTGTTTAATATCTGTAGACCAGTGATCAAAAGCTTGCACATCAAGTTGTTTGGAATCACATCTCGTAAAACTAAAATAGTGTGAAGCGTCCATTCGCGTTTGCCAAAAAAATTTTCTTTTATTTCACATGCGCATTTAGGTAAGATTCTCATCTTATAATCATATACTAAAATTGCATCATTATTATCAAGTTCTAAAAGTTTTGCTTTAAATTGATTGTTCAAATAGACTTTTCTTGCCTGTTGAGTCAAAAAATAACGAAGCTTATTTTGTGATTCTTCAATTATAGATCAAAGATTTTCTGGTAGTATTATGTTTAATTGTTCGATAAGTATGAATAGCTGATCACATGTAGTACAACGAGTTTTGTGTTCTTGAGTGCATTTCCCGAATGCATATAGTAAGCAGTGGTTAATTGTATCCACATGTGGTATTGTCTCATCTTCATTTACAGTAAGTTCATTTTCGAAGCCTCTTTTTAGATGATGGCGTAATTTTTCAAGATCATTCACTAGTGTATTCTTTAATTAAAATTTTGTATTTAAAAAAATTTTTGTAATTTATTTATAATAAAATTTTTTTCAAAACAAAAATTATTTTAAAATTAATACCTGTAATTCCTGCTTTACATTTGATTGCACCAGATTAATTAGTATATCAAATACTTCATAGCAGTATTCATTACAAATATTACATAATCCACCCTAATGATGAGGGACGAAACCCCTTAATAACAGTCGAAACTTAGACGAAACTATATTAAAATCATAATAAGGGATACGACGAAACCCTTTCGATACGACGAAAGCCGAAACTGTCGAAACTATATTAAAAACATAGAAAAGGATATGACGAAATTATTTTGAGAAGGTTTCGGCAGGCATCTATAATCCACCCAAATCTTGTCTATATACGTAACGATCACTTTTCAGGCATACTATAAAGGATGTTCTTTTTATTCTGTCAGGATAAATTACCTCAAATTTCTGTCAGAGGACTTTTTTATTATCTTTCAGATATAATAGTGGTAAATTTGTTTTTGGATCGACATGATAAGAACTCATGCTAACATTATTTTTATCAGAAAAAAAGCTTTCAAATTCTCTATCTTTTATTTCAGGTATATAACTTTGTTTCACAGTAGGCTTATTTTTTGCAGGACATCCTGAACCATCTATATGGCTATGTTTTCTTGCAGCACAAACTAAATCATTTGAAATCTAAGAGAGGTAACATATTTAAATTAGTATTATGCGTGAATGTAATAGCAAATTTTTGAAAATAATTTGAAATTAAATATTACTTGCAATTCACGTTGAATTTCATTATGCTCAAAATTCTCTGCAATTATAGATAGAATTCGCTGCTTTTCATCTAACCCTCGTTTATTGATCTGAATCACTTTGTTAAAACTTTTCCAAAACTGATTAATAGTCACCTGTGACTGATCAATATTTTCTTCTAATTTCTTATTTTCAATTTCAGTTTTTGTATCTTGTGGATTATAAGTAACATTCAGTAAATTCATAGTATATAAGTATAATAGTATATTACGATCATTAGAATAATTCAAAGAACATGTCCAAAATTCCAGCTAAGTAAAAATAATATTTTTATTAGATCCTTTTGTGTTTTTAAAAATGTAATCATTACACAATTTAGGACAAATAACTAACCTTAGATTTTTTTTTTATATGGTGTTATATTAGTACAACTAACATTTCTCATCATTCTTCACCAAGAACTCAATTCACAATCAGAAAATTTATAATTTAGTGAATATATTTGCTTAAGATAAGTAGTAAACTCTATAATACTTATTTGTTGTTTTTTCCATTTATCAAAAAATTGATACCAGTTAATTTCAGCGATGGTGATTTTCTGTTTTAAATTTTGCTCGAATGCTTGTATCA
Source organism: Funneliformis caledonium (assembly GCA_910591825.1). NCBI lineage: Eukaryota > Fungi > Glomeromycota > Glomeromycetes > Glomerales > Glomeraceae > Funneliformis > Funneliformis caledonium. Next base: position 3,603 of record CAJVPQ010003655.1, read on the forward strand.
TTATCTGAATATTACCCCACTCTATTACATTACAAATTGGTTGTTCCGCATAATTTTCCAATGCATCAATTGTATCTTGATGATTAATCCCAAATAAAATTTTTTCACTATAATTTTTCAATATTCCTATTTTCTTTTAAACCTCATTTAGTAAAATATCGTTATAATTTGCAACTAACCCCCCATTTTGAAATATTTCAATATGACAATTCCTATTATTAATTTTTTGAACAAAAAGGCTTTGTTTATTATGATATTTGTATGTAAAACTTGATTGATATCCAATAAAATTATCAGAGTCATCGTCTGAAATACCTAACTTTATGATTAAAACTGAAAGTTTGTCAATTGATATTTTGAAAGGATGAAATACTACATCTGATATTAATTGCTTGATTATATATTCATTATCAAATCCCATAACTGAAGATCCTAAATACTGCGTTTCAGTATTGAAAATTTTTTGTAAGCTTCATTAATGGCTTTAGACGCAGTTAAATAAATTTTTGCTGTAATATCTGATTCACACACATAACCTGGTCTAATATTATTGTTTGTACTAATAATACGAATAATAAACTCTCTCTTATTAAGTTTTAGACAAACTCTCATATTTAGTCTTATAGGTACGCTTATCTGTTTTTCTTCACCAGATATTTTTTGGTTAAAAAACATTCACCAATTTACAGCATATAAGCCATAATAAAGCGTTAGAATAAGATTACCAGTAGAAATAAGTTGTATTTTAGATTTTTGTGAAGACATTAGAGCTTAATGGGTAAAGAAACTGAGATTTAAAAAATTTTAATTTTTAATATGTTTTATTAATTACGAGATTTACTATTAAATTGTGATCAGGTACTCTGATTGATCAGCGGATCAGCAATTAAACTTTAGAACTTGATTTCTTAATAACTACTCATTTAATTTAGTTAAAATTTAAAATTTATATTTATTGTATATAAAACTATACACTTGCATAATATAAGCTCATAAAGTTGCATATATTATGTAAAATATCAAAATTTATTTTTTTAATAAAAAATTTATTTATTTGTTTTTAAAAAATTCAAAAGTTTTCTTTATTAATTTTACATTAAAAATATAAAAGTAATAAAAAAACTATATAAAAAAATAGATTGAAGTATATTCTATATTATATAAAAAATTTTTAAATATATTATTAAAATTTAAAAAATTTTATATGTAAACAAAATTAATTTTTTTTTAAGATACATATCTTTTATATTGGACTATACAATTATATAATTAATAAATTATTAAGATTTATATAATTTAATTTTAATAAAATATTTATATATTTTATAATATATATACTAGGATAACGTTTAAAAATCATCTGAAATGCTAATTATAAATGTTTTTTAATATAATATAATTAAAAATTTTATATTTATTATACATTATCAATATTTAAATAAATTTAATAAATCTACTAATTATTATATAATAAAAATTTAAAATTATTTATTAATAATATTTAGATTATTAATTTTTAGAAATTTTAGATCATTTATAAAATATTTTAAATTATTTTTTATTTAAAAAAAAATATTGAATAAAAAAATTTTTTCATTAAATGAAAATATCTGATATACATTTTAAATCATTACTTTGAATTATGTATTTTTAATTTTAAAATCATATAAAATCAAATTTAAAAAATTAACTCTTTATTTGAAAAAATTTATTTCAATTACTTTTTGACTTAAAACTTTAACTTCATTATTTCATTATTATAAATTTTATACCAAAAATTCTTTTTTCAAATTTTGATTAAAATTAAATTACATTTGATTAAAAGTACAGTTGTTAAAGGATTACTTTCATGCCTATCTGATTTCAATATATTCCTTATTGATTAAATAAACCATCGTAATATTAATTTGACCATTCTTTATCATTAATAATATATATACATTTAATTAAATTTCTTTTTATCCTAGTTTTCTAAAAAAAAAAAAAAAAATTAAAATAATACCACACCTACTTGATAATAAGAGAAACTATTTTATAAATATGATCTTTACCTAGTTTTCTTATGAATATAGTAGACGAAAATCTCCTATTTTAATGGTAAGAAGGTAAAAGTCTACATGCTCTTCAAGTATATTTTTTTACTAACAGTTTTATGATGTGATAATAATCTTACGTTCTGAACAAAAACAATGAAGATGATGGATAATTTATTGGCATAAGACAAAAATTTCGTTCTGTTTGCTTAAAAGTTATATAAAAAAAATTTTATTAACAAAATGTAATGATATTGATAACAGTTTAATTGTAAACTCCAAAGGCCATTATCTTATTAAAAAGCCCAATGGGTTTTGAGAAGTTTTTTTAGATCACACGTTATATCTTATCATTGCTATTTAATCTATCATAGAAAATGATATTTAAAATTACATTGTATAATTTATACTACTTTTGGAAACTTTTATTGGTGAATGAAAAAATGATTGCATCATTTGACTATGTAAAGATTTTTAATCTGTATCATATTCAGACGAGATTTGAATACTTTCTTTACAAATTTCAGAAAAACAAATAATGATATTCTTTTGTAAAAGAGATAAAATATTAGAATAGAAAATCAAATAATATTTATATATTCATTATATGCTTTCATTTGTATAAGACATTCGATTGTTATGAGAAGTACTGCGAGGTCATAACTATTACAAGAAAACAAAAACTTACCCAAAGAATCATCTGATATATTGCTTTATATTTTAAATCCATAGCAAATACACTACATTGAAAACCTAGTTACAAAAATGCAAATAAACACAAATTAGATTCTAAGTATCAATAAGAAATGTTGATACAAATAACTTGCCTTCAATTAGTAAACCACAAATTGTCAAACCATTATTTTTTATTCCATTATCATTACATTTATCAATTATGTCTTTCATTTCATTTCCTATTTTCATCAAATTACAATCTTCCAAAATAATTTTTTTTTGATACAACATAATCGGTGGACTTTGTTTCTAATACAAGCAAATAACATTTTTTGTCTCTGATGGGTAAATAAACAGAAAAATCAGCTTTTCGTCCTTGTAATAAAGGATTAAATTTATGTTTTCTATGTGCTAAGACATTCAAAACATCAGTTGACCTGAAAATAATTTGAAATATATTTAATCATTATAATTACAATAAGTGATAAAAAGGTGTTATTAAATACTTACCATGAACATTCAAAATTACTATTGACGAAAAATGGTTTGATCATAGGTCCCGAAACTTCATGTACAGTCACGTTTGAAAGTGATGCCTGATTTAAAATTAATGTCAAAAATGGCAAAACTTTATTGACTTTCATTAAAATTCACATAAAAAATAATTATAAAAATGGTTAATAATGTGTAGACCCTCCCCTTACTTCTAATACTGCATTTATTCTTTGTGGCATTGAAGTAACAACCTCTTCAAAAATGGAGCAATCCAAATTTTCTCATTCTTTGCTTACTGTAACTTTAAATTCACCCACAGTTTTTGGAAAGATCTTACAACTCTGAATATTGTCTTTTAACTACTTCCAGATGTTTTTTATTGGATTTGGGTTAGGAGAATTTGTCGGCCAATCAATAATCACAATTTTATTCTTCAACCAATCCTTGGTTATTTTCGCGATATGAATAGGTGCATTATTCTGTTAAAAAATTGCAACCCTCCCTGTTAACTCATGAACTGTATGTTGAAATGGATATAAATATGAATTTAGAATTCTAATGTAAGTATTTAAATTGATTTTTTCAATTCCTTCTTTATTTTCATCACAAAAAATTAATGGCCCTTTTATCCCTCTTGCAAAACATCCCCAAACCATAACTGATATTTGACTACTTTTAAAGGTAAGTGTCAAGCATTCAGTGTTAAACCTTTCCTCTGTGTGTCTCCAAACTCTTATTTGTCATGACTGCTTGCCAATTTCAACACTTGATTCATCTGAGAAAATAACTTGTACCCAATCATAAGCTGTTTTTTCTTTATATTTCTCACACCAACTAATACGAACTAATGCATGCTTTTCTGATATAAAAGGTTTTTTTGCAGAAACATAAGAATAAATTCCAACATCATGTAATGCTCTTTTAGCAGTTGTAAGGTTGCAATTTAAACCTAATGTATTTCATGTAAAGGTTCGCATCGATATTGTGTAACTTCGTTTATGAGTGCATTTGTCTCATTATCATCAAGAGCAGGTGGACGCCCTGATCTAGGTAAATTTTCAGTTTTCCCTGTCTTCTTGTATCTGTCAATGATTCTTCTTATTGTGGTGGATCACAACCCATTTTTCTTGCTATTTGTGCAGGGTTAAAATTCTCCATATATGCAAGTATTTTTCCCTTATCTTAAGAAGTTAACTCAGTTCTATGTGATATTATTTTTTTAACTTTATAATGCGTTTATTAGTTTATGAAATTATAAGAAAAACATTTAAAAATAAAAAAAGGAGGTATAAATAATGTAAATTTAGTGTATCGTAACACCATACAAAATCGGGCATCACTTTCGGACGCGACTATACAAAGGAATCTTCTTTTAAACCTTATCTGTATACTTTTGGTTGAAAGCTACCAATGCTATAATATGGTAAATATGTTAAATATGTTAAACAATCAACAATAAGATCTTTAAGCTTTGCAAGTACTTACATAGATTCAAACACATATGTTAAACAATCAACAATAAGATCTTTAAGCTTTGCAAGTACTTACATAGATTCAAACACCTCCAAAATCAAATCCTCTTGATCATCCTCGACTTGTTTTTGCCATTTTCTTAGCAATGGCTTACAGTTTTGAAAATTTTGATTTGCAGTCTGTAAATAAACATGTTATTATTAATATAGGAATAATTAAAAACTTTAAGATTGTTTAAAAAAATATACCTTTACTATTGTATAATATCGTACAATATCATTATCAGATAATTGGTAGGGAATAAATTCATTTCTAATGTTTTCAAAAATGATTTTTAATGATTCAGGTTCAATAGTTTTCTGAATTCCAGTTAATGTATGCTCTTCAAATAAAAATATATGGTTCAATGATCTACAATAATAAAAAAAATTTATTATAAAAAAGTAGCAAATAATAAACATGATTTAAAAGTTTCAAACTCACAGTATTTCAGCAGCCTCTCTAATGTTATTCTCGGAAGCTTTTTGGACCGATATATTATGATATTCTAATAGTAAAGTCGAAACATTAATTGTGTTAATGATCTATTGTATATATAAAGGTATCCGGACGTTTCGCTAAATTCGTTTCACCGAAAAGATATTTTACCGAAAATGATTACTGCGTAATATTTGTTTAACTTATCATTTTTAGATTCTACATTATAAAGTAAGTTTTTTCTTAAAAATTTTGGAAATAATAAAAAAAGTTCAATAAATCTGGCAAGTTGCTAACAACCAACAGCGAATTATTTTCGTTTTCGGCAAAATATCCTTTCGGTGAAATGGATTCTGAGAAGTGTCCGTTCAGTAAAATGGATTCGGCAAAACGTCATTTCGGTGAAGCGTCCTCTCAGTGAAATGTTCATTCAGCGAAACTTTTTTTGGTAAAAGATCCATTTGGCGAAATGGATATTTGCAAAGTGGTTGTTCGGCAAAATGTCCTTTCAGTGAATTGGCTTCGGCAAAGGGGGTTTCAGCGGAACGTACTGTAACCGTATATAAAATAGCATTAAAGATCTTTTCTAAATAAATTTTAATAAAAGTTTTAGGTATTACCTTATTTGCACCATCACTTAATGTAGATTTTCTTTGACTCCTTGTCCTGTATAATATATTCCTTTTCATTTGGTTCAAGATAGTAGTCATCACTTGATTCATCTGAACTGGGACAATAAAGTTCGTCTGAGTCATTCTTACTTGGTAATCCAAATGCAACAAAAGGGTTGCTAGGATCGTTTTCAATTTCCTAGAAATAAATTGTTAGATTAAATCAAGTAGATACTCTCAATAGATTTACATTTACAGTACTAACTAACCTTTGCCAAACGCTTTGAAGGACTTTCTTCTAAAAATCATTTTATAAATTGAATAAGTTTACTTCCTTCCTATAGAAAGGTTATAAAAATAAACATGCATTGCTAGATATATTACTATGTAAGTATATATAAAGGTAATTAATTACCACGCTCTCCTCATTTTCTTTATTAACCTTCTTTTCCTGTAGTAGTATGCAAAGAAAGGTGTATGAGTAAAGATTCTCCAATAATAAGGAAAGTACATGGCTGATTTCTCTACCAGAATCAGCAGACCTTAATCAATAATGAGGTATGCACATCGCAGCGGGTTGTCATACAACGTCTGGACGCTCTTCTTCCCTGTGCTTGCTGGGACAGGGTGTAGCACACATACTATGCTCATTAAATTTTCAATACATTTTTTAAATCCCTGCTTGCAAATTGGTAACATATCTGTACTAGCTATATTCAAACGCTCAAGTGTAACGTTTCTTGCTTGAGCTGGCGCTTCAACGACAAAGCCTTTTGATACTCCCTCATTTCTGGTTTTAGGCTTCTTAACAAAGTTTCCAACTCACACCCTAAAACATGATGCGATTTTCTCTTTGTCGTATCAATAAATGTTAAAAAAATAATAATTATCCCATGATTCTAAACTCCATTGCGTCTCGAATAATCATAATGTCGAAGCTTTTTCAAGATACTTTCGAGCATAATTATGTATAAAAAAAAATAATAATAGGGTGACGTGTAAAGGACAATAGTAATAATAATAATAGATAATAAGTCTATCTAAAATAAGGAACGATGCGAAAAATTGTAGTATGTACGCGACTTGATAAATATATAGGTCAATTGATTTCATTGGTTAATTGACTAGGATTCTGATTGGCTAAAATTAAGAAATTGATTGTTCGCTAAATTATGCGTTTATAGGCCATTTCAAAGTTGTTCGATCGGCATTTTGATCGTCAAATCCAGTAACCAATCAAAATTTATGATCAAAATTTATAATTGAGATCATTGATCTCGTAAAATTGATCGACCGTTACGAATTTTTTTTTAAAAATAATTTTTTATC